>OY744555.1:2531599-2534099 GCA_963556195.1 Sepiola atlantica | reverse complement strand
AGGTGTTAAATAACGGCCTTTTGGCTAAGATCAAAGTGTAGTATCTGTTCCGATGGATAATGCACGCCTGTCCTGTGCAGTTCTAGGAAAGCCACCCTCCCAGGCTTCGCCTCCCCTCTTTGGGGAGGAGTAAGTTTATTGCTTACTGCTTGAGGCGCCCCTACCGGGGAATGGCGACGGGGCTGCCCAGGCAATTTTTAAATGGCCAGAGTGCTCACCTCTCGAGCGCTGGCTTTTAAAACCCCACTTTCTCGACCCGATATTGGGTCACATCTTACTTGTGGGAGTAAGATAAAACTGGCCTTGTGCCTAACTCCTAGCGAGGGAGTAAATAAATACCCTGCGGATGTTTTACCTGGATTATTATTAATCCAAAGAATTTTAACCGGGTTTATAAAAAGTGCTCAATATACAAATTAACACACACACACACACACACACACACACACACACACACACACACACACACACACGTACGCATACACACACGCACGGATGCACGCACACACACACACACGCACGCATATAAGCGCGTCGCTACGATCTGCTACGAATTTGGGATTACGGTGATTTTTGGCCGTAGTTTTTGAGACATTTCTTGACACTTTTAGCTGTATGTTCCCCCCCCCCCCTCCCCTGCTCTCCGTCTGGACCGCAAATGACTTTATTTATTTATTTCTATCTATCTATCTATCTATCTATCTATCTATCTATCTATCTATCTATCTTTTTTATTTTTATTTTTTTATATTTTATATTAATATTCTTTAATATATATATATATATTTTTTGTATTTTGGTTTGTGAGTTTTATATTTTGATCACTAACGGTCCTAACCACGTGACTCCCCAATTTTTGAAATTTAAATCTCTTTTCTCTTTCTTTTTCTTTTTCTTTCTCCATTTCATTCTTTCCAAATATGTTCTAGGGTTAAGATCGGATTCTAACTCTCCCTGATGAGATCTCAGTTTGTAATAGCTGTTGATCGATAACATCGACATGCCAGTGCCGCAGATTTTGTACATGTCTGTGTAAATAAAAATAACCATATATATATATATAAATATATAGTGCTTGTGATTGTTTTTGTTCATAACAGTTAATCCAATAAACCTACTGTGTTTATGAAATAGTGCTCAATAACAAGTAGAGCTATATTTTAGTATAAATTTGTATTGATACAAACATTACATATCTGCACATATGTAGATATCAAAAATAATCTCTATATATTAATACGATAGCGTGTGTGTTCGTGTGTCACGCTTACATATTCAAAAGCTCTGCACATGCGTGCCGCACCTAGATTTGGAAAAGCATTCAAGTCACCTAATTTTCGTCATATTTTCAAGTATTTCCCTTTGGCGCAACGGTTAGCGATGTAGGAGTTTTACCTCGGCCCGACTGGTTTATAGTTCGATCCCAACCAACCTCTAAGATTTTTTTTTTCTACATCGAAGGAGGGGGTGTGTGAAAGGGGACGACCGGGAAGACATATTAATACGATACAAGAAACAATACATGAAACAATTTACAAAACTTCTTTATATACAATATTTCTGGTGAAGGTAATATTTCGACGACTAAACCTTACTGTGGATTAGGGGTGGGACGTAATGGGTGAAAATTTCAGATTCATGCGAGTAGTATTTTTTGTGTTCATTTATACATAAATAACACTAAACAATCAAACATTTTGAACATTTTGCAAAATTCAGAAGGGGTGGGACGTAATGGGTGAAAATTTCAGATTCATGCGAGTAGTATTTTTTTGTGTTCATTTATACATAAATAACACTAAACAATCAAACATTTTGAAAATTTTGCAAAATTCAGAAGGGGTGGGACGTAATGCGTGAAAATTTCAGATTCATGCGAGTAGTATTTTTTTGTGTTCATTTATACATAAATAACACTCAACAATCAAACATTTTGAAAATTTTGCAAAATTCAGAAGGGGTGGGACGTAATGGGTGAAAATTTCAGATTCATGCGAGTAGTATTTTTTTTGTGTTCATTTATACATAAATAACACTAAACAATCAAACATTTTGAAAATTTTGCAAAATTCAGAAGGGGTGGGACGTAATGGTTGAAAATTTCAGATTCATGCGAGTAGTATTTTTTTGTGTTCATTTATACATAAATAACGCTAAACAATCAAACATTTTGAAAATTTTGAATAATTTATTATTATTATTATTATTATAATTATTATTATTATTATTATTATTATTATTATTATTATTATTATTATTATTATATTTATTATTCACTAGGAGTTCTCACATAGATCGTCATCAGTTATTGCTCACTCACAATAACTGATAGTGTTTCCCAAGTCTCCCAAGATTCGCGGTACTCTCCACCTCTTTCGATTACAATTACAAATGATTTTGGGTTATCGCAACAGTCGTTTACCATTGATTTCTCGCTGGCAATGACCATTGGTCGTCTCTGAGACTTGGGTAGCAATAAGCCTCTCCCGAGGTCCCAGTA
>OY744555.1:2516599-2526599 GCA_963556195.1 Sepiola atlantica | reverse complement strand
AGGGGGTCAAAAGCCCCCAAAATTGAAAAAAATTACCCGTTTCTCCCATAACGTTTGATCCATCGATTCCATTTTTTTAAAACTTGGCCAAAATGTAGAGGCAATTGTTCTGGATATAAAATGAGCATCTTTGACCTCAGAAAAATTCTGGTTCGCGCCCCCAGGGGGTAAAAAATGCCCAAATTTATTGCATTTTACACTCGCCACATTGTTTGTTTATTAATATGAATTGATCGCCGTCCTAAACAGTTTCTTAGAAAATTCGAAGGAAAATAGTTTTTTTCTTTTTTAAGATTATGACACAATGAACGTTTTGAGTTAAAATTAATTTGGTTAAAATTAATTTGGTTAAAGTCAAGATTGTTGCTCTTTTACAAATAAAATATAAGAAACAAATATATTATACGGATCTATTCGGTGAAAAAGTAAATTATAAGATTAATACTTCAATAAATAATTAATAAATCCTTTATTCGTCACTTGGACATTGTTTAGTTCAATATCGAGAAATCCTGATTCCTTATATATTACACTGATCCATTCGGTGAAAAAGTAAACTATAAGATTAATAATTCAATAAATAATTAATAAATCCCTTATTTGTCACTTAGACATTGTTTAGTTCAATATCAAGAAATCCTGATTCCTTATATATTACACTGATCCATTCGGTGAAAAATTAAACTATAAGATTAATAATTCAATAAATAATTAATAAATCCCTTATTCGTCACTTGGACATTGTTTAGTTCAATATCGAGAAATCCTTATTCCTTATATATTACACTGATCCATTCGGTGAAAAAGTAAACTATAAGATTAATAATTCAATAAATCTATATAATACTAAAAGTCTATTGTTCTTGTATGTTTGCAATCAGCTTTCCGGTTTTCAACATCCGGTTGCGCATGCGTAAATAGCATCGTCTTCAATCTGTTATTCCAATTCCGTTATTCTCTATTATGATTAACGAACGCATGAAATTTTTCATTCTGGAAATTTTTAAACAATTTCATTTAATTTCATCAAATAGTTTATTTGTTTTCTTCACGGCTAAAAACATTCAACGGGAGGACTTCGTAAAGTCTGTCGCAGTTTCAAAAAAACTCCTCCCTTTTAAAAAACAAAAACAAACAAACAAAAAAACAACACTCATTATTAATATCAGCCATACTAGCGGTCGGTGAACGAAACCACCTCCCACTTTCCCTCTCATAGATTTCACCACTCCTACTCCCTCTGTTTTCGTTACGTACGCGAGAAAGCTTGCTGTACCCCCTTCCTTTCTCAAATCGCCCTAACCAACCACTTATAATTCAGTAACTGTAATTTAAAAAAAAAAACAATTATAATAAACAGAACGACTCATAGAAATCTATCTATATTCTTTTTTCATTTTAATATACTTTCATAGAAATGCTTCTGTTATGTAAAAAAAACCTATTTTCTTTATGTCACAAGTGTCACGCTCATACATGAATTCCATAGCTAATATAACAAACTGACCCAACGGGTCACGGGTGGTCTAGTAATTAATAAATCCTTTATTTGTCACTTGGACATTGTTTAGTTCAATATTGAGAAATCCTGATTCTTTATATATAATCGTATCAGTCAATAGTTTTCTTCGAATGTCCGGCTAGCTTGGCAGGCCGAGAGCAGCTTCAAGGCGTTTTCACGAATAATGGCGATATTCTTAGTATTGGGCTTTGTTTACAACTACCTCCTGGTAAGGAGTGTGACAGAGAGAGAGAGAGAGAGAGAGGGACATATATACACAAAAAGAGTATAAATTAGCCCGACAAGACAAAGATTTTTTTTTTATTAAAAACAATTTTTTTTTATATTTATTAATATTTTATTTATTCAATCACAAATAAAAAATAAGAAACAAATATATTACACTGATCCATTCGGTGAAAAAGTAAACTATAAGATTAATAATTCAATAAATAATTAATAAATCCCTTATTCGTCACTTGGACATTGTTTAGTTCAATATCGAAAAATCCAGATTCCTTATATATTACACTGATCCATTCGGTGAAAAATTAAACTATAAGATTAATAATTCAATAAATAATTAATAAATCCCTTATTCGTCACTTGGACATTGTTTAGTTCAATATCGAAAAATCCTGATTCCTTATATATTACAATGATCCATTCGGTGAAAAATTAAACTATAAGATTAATAATTCAATAAATAATTAATAAATCCCTTATTCGTCACTTGGACATTGTTTAGTTCAATACCAAGAAATCCTGATTCTTTATATATAATCGTATCAGTCAATAGTTTTCTTCGAATGTCCGGCTAGCTTGGCAGGCCGAGAGCAGACTCAAGGCGTTTCCACGAATAATGGCGATAATCTTAGTATTGGGCTTTGTTTACAACTACCTCCTGGTAAGGAGTGTGACAGAGAGAGAGAGAGAGAGGGGCATATATACACAAAAAGAGTATAAATTAGCCCGACAAGACAAAGATTTTTTTTTATTAAAAACAATTTTTTTTTATATTTATTAATATTTTATTTATTCAATCACAAATAAAAAATAAGAAACAAATATATTACACTGATATATGGTGAAAAATTAAACTATAAGATTAATAATTCAATAAATAATGAATAAATCCCTTATTCGTCACTTGGACATTGTTTAGTTCAATATCGAGAAATCCTGATTCCTTATATATAATCGTATCACAGTCAATAGTTTTCTTCGAATGTCTGGCTGGATTGGCAGGCCGAGAGCAGGCTCGAGGCGTTTCCACGAATAATGGCGATAGAGTGGCGCTCGTAAAGCCAAGAAAATTTGCGATTGTCTTCGGTGTTGCGTGTCATTAATAGACCGAGGCTGCCGAGGAAGTCGCACGTGGCAGAGCCAATCACTCCACAGTGATCGGTTGAAATATAAATCTGTCGAGAAGATCAGCATATTTTGACCGCTTGCGGCTCTCTGCTGACGCTGCGGCATATCCAGGGTTTGTTGCCGATTCTATCGTTGACGAGGGCGCAAAAGTGTCGACACATTCGCATCCCATCAATTAAATGAAGTAGATTTTACAATGAAAAAAAAAATGACTAGAATAGCTAGCATCAGTATTCAACTATTGCGTAGAAACCGTTTGTTTTACAGAAGTTAAATAATTCAAAATGTCTGGGGGGGGGGGTTGCACGAAATAAGTAAGAAATAAGTACCAAATGTTTCTTTATCCTCTTGGTGTGAGATAATTCAAACTTTAGAAATGTTTGTTTTACAGAAGTTAAATAATTCAAAATGTCTGGGGGTTTTTTTTCTTAGTATTTGCACGAAATAAGTAAGAAATAAGTACCTAATGTTTCTTTATCTTCTTGGTGTGGGATAATTCAAACTTTAGAAATGTTTGTTTTACAGAAGTTAAATAATTCAAAATTTCTGGAGTTTTTTTTTGCTTAGTATTTGCACGAAATAAGTAAGAAATAAGTACCTAATGTTTCTTTATCCTCTTGGTGTGGGATAATTCAAACTTTAGAAATGTTTGTTTTACATAAGTTAAATAATTCAAAATGTCTGGGTTTTTTTTTTTGCTTAGTATTTGCACGAAATAAGTAAGAAATAAGTACCTAATGTTTCTTTATCCTCTTGGTGTGGGATAATTCAAACTTTAGAAATGTTTGTTTTACATAAGTTAAATAATTCAAAATGTCTGGGTTTTTTTTTTTGCTTAGTATTTGCACGAAATAAGTAAGAAATAAGTACCTAATGTTTCTTTATCCTCTTGGTGTGGGATAATTCAAACTTTAGAAATGTTACGAATGCGAAAACTGAAATTAGGAATAATGCTTAAAAAAAAATGCAAACAAAATTGCTTTCTTTTTTTTTTTTGAGTGAAAACCTTAAAAATAATTCCATGGAAGGGGCTCGCCTGAGCTTCGAAAACATTCACAGCAAGAACTAATACCATTGCAAAAGAAATGTTAACCAAATGGAATTTCCAGAAACTTTCCATCTATAAAACATATTATCATGGGACTGCTTACCTTCAGATTATAACATGATTCTCTCCAAGTCCAACGTCAATACTTGAGCTGTCATCATAAGTAATCAAATGTTGGCACTGTTTCGGTATAGGCTACAAATGTGAGACGTAACTATATATATTTTTTTTTCAACAAAACTAACGGAGATCAGAGGAATTTATTATAAATATTTGTGTGAATGTGGAATTTTGGTTTTCAGCCTCAGAAAATAACAATTTTTTGTTTTTATTTATAAATTAAATTCAATCAGGTATTAATTCTTATCTGTAATGTGTGTGGCTCCACCCTGTAAACATGTATGTATGCGTATTTGTTTATGTGTTCACTGCACTAGCCGTAATCATCGCACACGTTGTGCCGGTCTAAAGGTTGTTGTGCGATCGCGTCTCCTCCATGCTGCAACAAAGACTCTCATGCCAAGCAGAATCACAACTTTAGTCCAGAAACAAATAACAAATTTATTTGCTAGAGACTAAAAATGAAACTCGTGTTGAACGGCAAAGTTTCAAAGTGAGATCTCTCTATCCCGGTGAAATAGAACAACATAAGTCTAACACAACCCTTTAGCTAAGAGACCCAGATTGGCCATCCTGCCTGGCCGGCACCCAAGCTTCAACCGATCGCCAGCTATCCCAGCAAAGTTCAAGTCATGCCCAGTTGCTAGGTCTTACCTCCCATCTCTTCCTTCCCGGCCGGGTCTTTCTCCATGGTCATATCCAATGTGTTCCACCTGCAGACATCCGCTCCCACATGGCAATTATCCAACAGTAATGCATCCCTAATAATCTCATTGAAGCCGAGTCTAGCGATTGAACTCACGACAACTTTCCTTCACTCAGAGCGCCGCTTCAACCTAACGCTTTAATCAACTAAGCAATGCGCCCAAGCGAAATTGGAAGAAATCAGACGACAACTGAGACTGCGAGAAATCAGACGATAATAAGTTAGTTTAAGCGCGGGGTTTGGAGAGATAGGAAGAAAAAAATGACTGGGTAATTAACAAGATAGTGTGCCCTGTCGGATAAAATGTTTACACGCCTTGAAATATACAGAACATTGTTGAAATGGATTGTTTATTTGAGGAAAATGTGGTTGAGTTAAACCGTCTATCTAAACAGACAAATGCATATTGAACTTTGAACTTTGATCAACATAAAATGTATATTGAACTTTGAACTTTGATCAACATAAAATGCATATTGAACTTTGAACTTTGATCAACATAAAATGCATATTGAACTTTGAACTTTGATCAACATAAAAATAAAATATTTTTATTTCATTTTACTTATTTAACGTGTTTTAGCATGAAAACCTCATATCCACGTTAGCATGAAATTACTTATTACATCATATCTACGTGTTCGTCTTTCTTTTGTCAATTATCTTATCCAATGTGTTTCACCTGCAGACATCCTTATAAAATACGATAATAGCCGAAACGAATTCCGGTAAAATCTATATAGATATTAATTTGTGTTCGGTATTATCTGCCACCACAACACTCAAATTCTTTGTGGATGATACATCCATCCCCAGCCGTTTTGCTGGTACATCGACCAAAAAACTGGGATGATTTCAAAACAGGTAAATACAAAAACCATCAACCTTGAAGCCATCAACCTGTATTCTTTGGAGCGTAGGTGGCTGCATGACTGTTACATATCTGAAGTCGAGGTGCTTCAACCGATCGCCAGCTATCCTAGCAAAGTTAAAGTCATGCCCAGTGGCTAGGTCTTACTTCCCATCTCTTCCTTCCCGGCCGGGTTTTTCTCCATGGTCATAGACCACCCAGGCATTGACCACTTGAGATATCCCCGGAGATAAAGGTCTGACAGAGAATTATCATGGCGACAATCTGTGAACATATGTTACATATCTGAAGTCGAGGTGCGGGAAGGTTGTTGATAAAACATGCGCCTGACGATTATCAGTTGATGAGATAATTGCCGGATGACCAAAAAGTGAGTTGAAAATAAAAATAAAAAACTCAAAGCCAGACAAACACCTGCACAGGAAGAGGCAACATATGATCGATTGTCAAAAGATAAGTTTCTTCCGACCAAATAAAAAGGATGCAACTTCAAGAATCACTTAAACAGTGATGTCAGAAGAAAACAGAGATGTTGGAAAGGTTAAAAGATCATATTGCCAAGTGCGGTTGTGTCATGCCAGGAAGGATGGACAGATTTGTTGAGTTGTCAAATGAGTACAGGCTGTCACCGGGTGCAAACTCGGAGGTCGTCGAGGTGGCCACGAAATTGTTATATAATTCAAACCGAAAATCGGAAGAATCAGTTGACGATCGAACTTCGGAGATAATCAGCCGCCTAATTCCGTGTGCACAAATCCTCAACCACCACCCTCCGTCGTCACGACAAATAAATAATACATATTATATTTTCCGAAGATAACTGTGTTGTCATTTTATTAAGCCAGTAAACCGATGGAGACTCAGTCATATTTCTTGGGTGGGTAGACATCGATTTTCTTTGTTTCTAACCAAGAATATTTTTAGTTTAAAAACAAATAAAACATTTTTAAAACATTTTTTTACCCACTCCCTCCAAAAGTTTTTTTCACCCTCCCCCAAGAATACTAATATTTTCAGTTTAAAAAAAAGTTCGCCCCCCCCCCCCCCAAATTTATTTTTTGCCCTTCTCCGTAATAGTAATATTTTCAGTTAGAAAAAGAGAAAAAAAAAAGAAATAATATCAACCCCCCCCCCCCTAAATTTCTTTTTGTACTCTTCCCCATGAATAGTTATATTTTCAGTTAGAAACAGAAAAAAAAGAAAAAAATTTTAACCCCCCCACCCAAAAAAAAAAAGAAAAGATATTTGTCACCCTTCCCCATGAATAGTAATATTTTCAGTTAGAAAAAGAAAAAAAAGAAAGTTTTTACCCCCCTCCCACCAAATTTTTTTTTTGTTACCCTTCCCCATGAGTAGTAATATTTTCAGTTAGAAAAAGAAAAAAAGAAAAAAAATTCCCCCCCCTCAAAAATTTTTTTTTTATTTTACCCTTCCCCATGAATAGGAATTTTTTTAAGTTAAAAAAAAAAAAACACATACCCAGCATGGGTCCAGCCGTTTATGAGATACTTAATTCATCTCAAAGGGAAACAAACTTCTCGGGTGGGCCATATAAAACCAAAGATAGTTTCGCTTTATTTTGTGCCCGCCTCCTTCCTTTGGTCGGGCATCAAACATTTGCAACGTCCGCCATTCATATGTATCACCTAAAAGAAAATGCATTGTTACAATCCTTTCTCCTTCTCTGCGCCCTCTCTCTCACAGACGTGATGTTGCTAGTCTCAGTCTTTTCTATAAATACTATCATGGCATGTGTTCTTCAAAATTATGCGATCTATTCCCCGCTTCTTTTGTTCCAGCTCGTTTGACTCATTGGTCTAGTGATCTCCATCAATTCGCTGAGAAATCGACTCTGAAACTTCTTGGTCTTTCTCTCTCATCAAATCTTTCTTGGAATTCATACATTAGATCGATTTCTCTTTCGGCTTCTTGTAAAGTCGGTTCTCTCTATCGCTCCAAACACTTTCTCACACCCGAGGCTATTTTTTATCTCTACAAATCCACAATCAGACCATGTATGGAGTACTGTTGTCATATTTGGACTGGTGAATCTCTGTCCCATTTTAGGGTTCTTTATAAGGTGCAGAAACGTATCTGTAATTTGATTGGCCCTATCCTTTCTTCTTCTCTACACCCCCTCTCTCACAAACGTGGTGTTGCTAGTCTCAGTTTTTTCTATAAATAATTATGGCATGTGTTCTTCAGAATTATGTGATCTATTCCCCGTTTGTCTAGTGGTCTCCATTTACACCCTCTCTCACAGACGTGTCATTGCTAGTCTCAGTCTTTTCTATTTATATATTAATACGATAGTGTATGTGTTCGTGTGTCACGCTTACATCAAAAGCTATGCGCATACGTGCCGCACCTAAATTTGGAAAAGCATTCAAGTTACCTAATTTTCGTAATGTTCTGAAGCATTTCCCTTTCGCGTAACGGTTAGCGACGTAGAATTTTTACATCTCTTTTTGACGTCGGCCCGACTGGTTTATAGTTCGATCCCAACCAACCTCTCAAATTTTTTTTTTTACATCGAAGGGTGGGGGGGGGGGAGGTAGGGAGGGTAACTACCGTCACTAGAAATATTGTATATAAAGAAGTTTTGTAAATTGTTTCATGTTTTTTTTTAAATAAATATACAAGTCCAAATCTTATCATATTTTATTTAAACATGTATAGGTTAGGAACAAGATAATTAGTATTGAAAACATCATTTCGAAAAGCAGTCAAGTAACCTAATTTCCCTTTGGCGCAACGATTAGCGACGTAGGATTTTGACGTCGGCTCGACTGGTTCGATCCCAACCAACCTCTAAGATTTTTTTTTCTACATCGAAGGGGAAGGCGGAGGGGAGGGAAGGAGACGACCGGGAAGACACATATTAATACGATAGCGTGTTATTTTGTGTGTCACGTTTACATCAAAAGCAACGACCTTCTGAATCTTTGTATGCTACTCATGAATTGGAGTCAAATTTAATTTAATCGAAAGCATTTACAAAGTAAGGTTTAGTCGTTGAAATATTACCTTCTCTAGAAATATTGTATATAAACATGTTTTGTAAATTGTTTCATGTATTGTTCATTTTTTAAAAATAAATATACAAGTCCAAATCTTATCATATTTTATTCAAACATGTATAGGTTAGGAACAAGATAATTAGTATTGAAAACAACATTTCGTGTAATTTACACGGGTCCCGCTAGTAAATACTACAATGGCACGTGTTCTTCAGATTTGTCTGATTTTTCCCCTGCTTCCTTTGTTCCAGCTCGTTTATCCAGTGGTCTTCACAACTTCTCTGTTTTGATATCTCGATATCATACAAGTTCCTATTCCAGTAGCTTCTTTCCAACAATTGCAGTCTTGTGGAACTCTCTTCCTGCTGACTGTTTTCCTCCTACTTTTTTTTTTTTCAAGACTAAGGTCATCTTTGCAATAATCATCTTCCGTTCTTTTTAGTTCCTTACATCAAGTGGCTTCAGGCCTTGTCTAGAGTGATTTACATAAACGCATTTTTTAAATTTTATTTTTTTACTAAATGATTCTTTAATTGGCTTAAAAAGGCGTTTTTAGACCATAAAAGTCTTATAATAAATAGATTTCAGCCATTTTTTTTAGATTCATGTTGAAGCGAAATACTTCCTGTAAATAAATATCAGTTTGTTTAAATTATTATTTAACTATTATTTATTATTTAACTATTATTTAATTATTATTTAACTATTATTTATTATTTAACTATTATTTAATTATTTATAATTTAACTATTATTTAATAATTATTTAACTATTATTTAATTATTATTTAACTATTATTAAACTATTATTTAACTATTTAAATTATAAAAATTTAATTAAATTAAAGTGTAACAATTTGGGAATTTCCTTGCTTTTGTACATTTAGTGTATATGAATTTTCATCTTAACCCTATTAAGGGCATATGATTTCAGTATACTGGCATTTTTCATGGAATGTCACTACTTTTGTAAAGGCTATGCCTCAAGACAATAGTAATTTTTAAGTTTTTTTTGAATTTTCTGGAAAACTAAGGTATATGGTAAACTGAAATTAAAATGCCATCAACTAGACCCTAGAACCTCTATCTCTGCCAAAAATCAGCTGAATTCATCAAATAGTTGATGAGATACAGGGTGGCACACACGTACGTACACACGGATAACACAAAATCACTCCTGACCTTTCTGGATCTCTGGGTTGCCTCGACTAATGATGCTGAAATTCTACACACTTATAGAACCTATCAAAAAAAAGTGTTGTGCAAAGTTTGAACTAATTTGGTTTATTGGTTTTTGAGTTATGACTGATCAAAGAAATTAGATTTCTAGCATAGGTCGTTTTTGAAGTCTATTAAGGGAT
>OY744555.1:2499099-2511599 GCA_963556195.1 Sepiola atlantica | reverse complement strand
TTTTGTAAAAAAACAAAAACAAAACATTTTATTGAGCAATTAAATAAAACAACTAGCAAAAATATGTTCTGATGCAAGTCATCTTTCTGTCCCTGGTCAGTGAATGAGAAATCCTTAAATTAATATTTTTGTCCCAATCCAATATCCCAATATTACCTTTTTGGGAGCTGGATTTCCTCCACATTAAAACAAGACGCTTCGAAGAGAAAGGTTATTACACGCCAACACGTGGACATATGAGCGTGGTCATTTCTGTCTAAAATTATTTAATCTTTGATCGCGTAATTGTTTGGTATTTAAAAAAGGATACCGATGGTTTTGTTCATGTCGTTTTCATGGCTGGAAATCTCAATTAAAATACTAAAACAGTTCAAATACGTTTGGTGCTACAAACAAAAAAACAAAAACTGATTAAAAAAATTTAATTTAATATATATATATATATATTAATAATGAAGTTTATGTATCTGTCTGAAGCCGAAACTCCATCAGAGACTATGACTATTTATTAAGTCCGCCAGCTTCATTATATACTATTAAAAAACCGCTATAAACACTATGCGTATTTCCCAATTTACATAATCAATTGCTTTTGAACTTCTACTAAATTAGTATTCGCAAATATACACTCATGATTGTTCTCTTCAGATTTCAACATGTATTTACGCTATTTTGCTCGCTAATAATCTTACTTATAAATTATAATTTAAACAGACAGACAGATAGATAGATACATACATATATTAACTACGTAACGCATTTCATGTAACTGACGAATTTTTTTTTAAAAAAAAGGAGAGGTAGATAATGATGTACGTTCGAACAAAGCTGCCTTAGTGTATTATTATATCGATTATTATGCTGCCTTAGGGCCGGGTTTAACTGTCAGACAGCTAGCAATAACTCCTTTCCAAAAACAAGACTGAGCCATAGAATATTTTAATCGCAGGTTTTATTGTCCATCGAAAATATAAAAAACCTGCGATTAAAATATGCTATGGCTCAGTCTTGTTTTTCGAAAGGAGTTATTGCTAGCTGTCTGACGGTTAAACCCGGCCCTAAGGCAGCATAATTATATGTAAGAAACATCATTTGCCTTTTAATTTCAGATTTAAACCAGTACTTTTACATTTATTTTTAATGCAAAAACTGTTTACGGTTGCTACAAACCAAAATAATGCAAACTTAATTTATCTTTTTATTAATGATGTTACTTATTATGTGCAATATATTATTTAAATTAATTGTAGTGATAAAAAGCTCTACCCAAATTACATACTAGCAATAATATGATGTTACTTATCATGTGCAATATCTAATATATAAAGTAGAGACGGTTTTTCCCATGTACCTTCTCGGAGAATAGGAAAATAACCACATGCATCACAGGCTACTAAACTCACAATTACATTGCACTTATTCACTCGAGCGTGTTTTAGTATATCTCTTATTCTTCTTTCCAAACTAACACTGAATATTACATTCGGCCCGGCCGCCACGACTCTCTGAAATACCAACTCCATATAGGTGGTAGTAAAAACTTTTCTCCCTAACAATTCTGTACTGTGACTACACTCATCGACACCGGGAACTAATAAACACAGTATAATTTTGTAAAGCACCCATTGTTATTTCGTATTTGTCTGGCATTATTTTACTACATAATATTAAGCAATACGCAAAAACTTAACAACCGCTCCCTTACACTCCGATGATTATTCGCGAATATCAGATTACGTTCTATCTAATTCTACCTTCTACATTTAAATTCATTCCGGAATTAAGCGAATGAAATTAACGAACACAGTTCCTGCAACATTTATTGATTCAACATGGCGGCTAACATTTCTTGATCGAATCGACTTCCTATTTAATTCAATAAGCACCAAGATACTGGTAGACGCGGATACATTTACATTTTCAAAATCATACACCTTAAACACGCATATTATCGAAAAATTGCCCAAATGAAATTACTTCATCAAAAAATGACCTACACCGTGTCATTGTTGAAGTTTCCATTTGGTCGGCAGAATGTAAATGTTAACATAACATGCATGTAAATAAACAAGCATAGCGTTATTAGCCTATTTTCACATGTACTTTTAATTCGTAACCGTGGCGCATTGGGTAATAAGGGAGGTTTAGTGATCGACAGTTTCGGCGTTCGATCCCATTCTACTCTGCCACTTTTTTCTTTTTTTTTTAAATTTAAAAACTTTCGCCAACACGGTATAGGGAGTGGGGGTGGAGAAAGAACTATAGGCCGTTTTTTTTTTTATTCGACGTAATGCAATAGGTACTAATTTCTCCCGTGCAACGCCGGGCGACGGGTTCCGCTAGTATTATTTAAATTAATTGTAGTGATAAAAAGCTCTACCCAAATTACATACTAGCATGATTTCTGACGCGGCAGCCTAGCAAAAATATGCGACCGGAGGGAGCGTATTTTTGCTAGTATTACTAATGCAGATTTGGTATCTGTCTTTCTGAAGCACAAAACTACACTATTACTTCCATTAATTGTATTAAACTATATTATTAGTTTTGATCTCTTTTTATATCTTATCAGCTCCTATATATACCCATTCCAAAACTTCCCCCAAACATCACGCGTCTTTCAAATTTACATAATTTGTTTGAAAGCTTCTAACAAATTAATATTCACAAATATACACCCATGATTGTTTTTGAAGATTTCCAGATGTATTTAAAATATTTTTCTCGATTTTTTGGTTTTACATTTTACGCCGTAAAGGGTAAATTGTTTAAAAACTGTTTTTATTATTCTGTTTTATTTATTAAAATAAAAGGATGGGGTAATTTTTTTTTTTTTTGTTAAAAAACAAACAAACAAAAAATAACATTTTACTGAGCAATTAAATAAAATTTAGATTTTAAACACATTGGGGATTTTGACCCCTAGAGTAAATGTGGTATTGTGGTGACTAATGATTCTAGCAAATGGATAGACAGAGAATGACCAACGACATTCCACTCCCCACACTTTTGATGGCCTTGTGCCTAATTTGTTTAACATTTAAATTGTATTTTTTATAAATAAAATAATTAAAAGTGTAATATCTGTTGTGATACTACACTTCCTCTTTCCTGTTCTCGTTCAGTAAAAAGTAAATGAGAAATTCTTCTAGACTGAGGCAATTTTATTTTTTGTCCCAATCCAGAAGGTTAGTTTTCCTCATTAAAAACCGAACTTCTATCTAACTTTCCTGTCCTCGTCTGGAAGCGAGTAAATAGAAATAGTAAATAAAAATCCGTGAAGCAACATAACTATTCCATTTTACAAAATCCGTGAAGCAACGTAACTATCCCATTTTACAACATCCGTGAAACAACGTAACTATCCCATTTTACAACATCCGTGAAACAACGTAACTATTCCATTTTACAAAATCCGTGAAGCAACGTAACTATTCCATTTTACAAAATCCGTGAAGCAAAGTAACTATTTCATTTTACAAAAGCCGTGAAGCAACGTAACTATTCCATTTTACAAAATATTCCATTTTACAAAATCCGTGAAGCAACGTAACTATTCCATTTTACAAAATATTCCATTTTACAAAATCCGTGAAACAACGTAACTATTCCATTTTACAAAATCCGTGAAGCAACGTAACTATTCCATTTTACAAAATATTCCATTTTACAAAATCCGTGAAACAACGTAACTATTCCATTTTACAAAATCCGTGAAACAACGTAACTATTTCATGTACAAAAGCCGTGAAGCAACGTAACTATTCCATTTTACAAAATCCGTGAAACAACGTAACTATTCCATTTTACAAAATCCGTGAAGCAACGTAACTATTCCATTTTACAAAATCCGTGAAGCCACGTAACTATTCCATTTTACAAAATCCGTGAAGCAACGTAACTATTCCATTTTACAAAATCCGTGAAGCAACGTAACTATTCCATTTTACAAAATCCGTGAAACAACATAACTATTCCATTTTACAAAATCCGTGAAACAAGTAACTATTCCATTTTACAAAATCCGTGAAGCAACGTAACTATTCCTTTTCAAAATCCGTGAAACAACGTAACTATTCCATTTTACAAAATCCGTGAAACAACGTAACTATTCCATTTTACAAAATCCGTGAAACAACGTAACTATTCCATTTTACAAAATCCGTGAAGCAACGTAACTATTCCATTTTTCAAAATCCGTGAAACAACGTAACTATTCCATTTTTCAAAATCCGTGAAACAACGTAACTATTCCTTTTCAAAACCTTTGAAACAACGTAACTATTCCATTTTACAAAATCCGTGAAACAACCTAACTATTCCATTTCAAAATCTGTGAAACAACGTAACTATTCCATTTCAAAATCCGTGAAACAATGTAACTATTCCATTTTACAAAATCCGTGAAACAACCTAACTATTCCATTTCAAAATCCGTGAAACAACGTAACTATTCCTTTTCAAAATCCGTGAAACGTGACTATTCCATTTTACAAAATCCGTGAAACAACGTAACTATTCCTTTTCAAAATCCGTGAAACAACGTAACTATTCCATTTTACAAAATCTGTGAAACAACGTAACTATTCCATTTTACAAAATCCGTGAAGCAACGTAACTATTCCATTTTACAAAATCTGTGAAACAACGTAACTATTCCATTTTACAAAATCCGTGAAACAACGTAACTATTCTATTTTACAAAATCTGTGAAACAACGTAACTATTCCATTACAAAATCCGTGAAACAACGTAACTATTCCATTACAAAATCCGTGAAACAACGTAACTATTCCATTACAAAATCTGTGAAACAACGTAACTATTCCATTTTACAAAATCCGTGAAACAACGTAACTATTCCATTTTACAAAATCCGTGAAACGTAACTATTCGATTTTACAAAATCCGTGAAACAACGTAACTATTCCATTTCAAAATCTGTGAAACAACGTAACTATTCCTTTTCAAAATCCGTGAAACAACGTAACTATTCGATTTTATAAAATCCGTGAAACAACGTAACTATTCGATTTTACAAAATCTGTGAAACAACCTAACTATTCCTTTTCAAAATCCGTGAAACAACGTAATTATTCCATTTTACAAAATCTGTGAAACAACGTAACTATTCCTTTTCAAAATCCGTGAAACAACATAACTATTCCTTTTCAAAATCCGTGAAACAACGTAACTATTCCATTTCAAAATCCGTGAAACAACGTAACTATTCCTTTTCAAAATCCGTGAAACAACGTAACTATTCCATTTTACAAAATCCGTGAAACAACCTAACTATTCCATTTTACAAAATCCGTGAAACAACCTAACTATTCCATTTTACAAAATCCGTGAAACAACGTAACTATTCGATTTTACAAAATCCGTGAAACAACGTAACTATTCGATTTTACAAAATCCGTGAAACAACGTAACTATTCCTTTTCAAAATCCGTGAAACAACGTAACTATTCCATTTTACAAAATCCGTGAAACAACGTAACTATTCCATTTTTCAAAATCCGTGAAACAACGTAACTATTCGATTTTACAAAATCCGTGAAACAACGTAACTATTCCTTTTCAAAATCCGTGAAACAACGTAACTATTCCATTTTACAAAATCCGTGAAACAACGTAACTATTCCATTTTACAAAATCCGTGAAACAACGTAACTATTCGTTTTCAAAATCTGTGAAGCAACCTAACTATTCCTTTTCAAAATCCGTGAAACAACGTAACTATTCCTTTTCAAAATCCGTGAAACAACGTAACTATTCCATTTTACAAAATCCGTGAAACAACGTAACTATTCCTTTTCAAAATCCGTGAAACAACGTCACTATTCCTTTTCAAAATCCGTGAAACAACGTAACTATTCCTTTTCAAAATCCGTGAAACAATGTAATGTTTATTTGTTTTAACAGTTTTACTATTCATTTTCAAATTCCATTTCAGTATAAATCGAATCGTGTTTGTCTTTTCATTTTTAAAAGTGTTCTAATGCAATTTTTTTTTTTTGTTCGACAGATCTCGCTTCCAACCTTCTAGTATGATGTCATTTTTAAGTGCACCGGCCTTAGTTTACAACGGTCAAGGTAATACACACCTATTTGAGTGAACAGGACTTGGCTTACAACGGTCAAGGTAATACACACCTATTTCAGTGAACAGGACTTGGCTTACAACGGTCAAGGTAATACACACCTATTTCAGTGAACAGGACTTGGCTTACAACGGTCAAGGTAATACACACCTATTTCAGTGAACAGGACTTGGCTTACAACGGTCAAGGTAATACACACCTATTTCAGTGAACAGGACTTGGCTTACAACGGTCAAGGTAATACACACCTATTTCAGTGAACAGGACTTGGCTTACAACGGTCAAGGTAATACACACCTATTTCAGTGAACAGGACTTGGCTTACAACGGTCAAGGTAATACACACCTATTTCAGTGAACAGGACTTGGCTTACAACGGTCAAGGTAATACACACCTATTTCAGTGAACAGGACTTGGCTTACAACGGTCAAGGTAATACACACCTATTTCAGTGAACAGGACTTGGCTTACAACGGTCAAGGTAATACACACCTATTTCAGTGAACAGGACTTGGCTTACAACGGTCAAGGTAATACACACCTATTTCAGTGAACAGGACTTGGCTTACAACGGTCAAGGTAATACACACCTATTTCAGTGAACAGGACTTAGTTTACTTTACGACAGTCACGCTTTGGCCCACCAGAGCCTTTCAGCCGTGTTTCGCTTCTTCAACAGATGTTTCTTATAAGAAATTTGGACATATCGGCTAGATTCAGAGTAGGTATTTATCTACCTCCCACAAAGTAAAATGTGACACAAGATCAGAAAGTGGGATTTGATAAGTCAGCACCCTAGAGGAAGAGCACCTATGACCCTTAAAAATTGCCTGGGCATTCCCCGGTAGGGGCGCCTCAGGCAGTAAGCAATAAACTTACTCCTCCCCAAAGAGGGGAGGCGAAGCCTGGGAGGGTGGACCTCCTAGAACTGCACAGGACAGACCCATAGACCGGCGTAAATCAAGCCCCGAAGGCCAAGACAATACCAGTTTATGGGGTGTAGTATCCATCGGAACAGATACTACACTTTGATCTTAGCCAAAACGCTGAGTCTTTATTTACTCCTCTCCAGGAGTTAGGCACAAGGCCAATTTTTATCTTACTCCCACAAGTAAGATGTGACCCAAGGTCGGGTCGGGAAAGTGGGGTTTGAAAAGCCAGCGCCCGAGAAAGTGAGCACTCTGGCCATTAAAAATTGCCTGGGCAGCCCCGTCGGCATTCCCCGGTAGGAGGACCTCAGGCAGTAAGCAATAAACTTACTCCTCCCCAAAGAGGGGAGGCGAAGCCTAGGAGGGTGGACCTCCTAGAACTGCACAGGACAGACCCATAGACCGGCGTAAATCAAGCCCCGAAGGCCAAGACAATACCAGTTTATGGGGGTGTACTATCCATCGGAACAGATACTACACTTTGATCTTGGCCAAAACGCCGAATCTTTATTTACTCCTCTCCAGGAGTTAGACACAAGGCCAATTTTTATCTTACTCCCACAAGTAAGATGTGACCCACGGTCGGGTTGGGAAAGTGGGGTTTGAAAAGCCAGCGCCCGAGAAAGTGAGCACTCTGGCCATTAAAAATTGCCTGGGCAGCCCCGTCGGCATTCCCCGGTAGGAGCGCCTCAGGCAGTAAGCAATAAACTTACTCCTCCCCAAAGAGGGGAGGCGAAGCCTGGGAAGGTGGACCTCCTAGAACTGCACAGGACAGACCCATAGACAGGCGTAAATCAAGCCCCGAAGGCCAAGACAATACCAGTTTATGGGGTGTAGTATCCATCGGAACAGATACTACACTTAAAAATCCGAGTCTCCCCCATTGTGAACGCTAACATTTTTTTCGTAACATTGGTTCAATGGTCTCAGGAACAACCAGCCTTCTCTCAAGCGGGTGACTAATAAAATGGTCCTCGGCTCTTGTGACTTTTGGACTACCAGCCCTACTGTTGGTTTTGTTTTGTCCCATTGAAGTAGAGAAATTTTTAAAAAGTAGATTCCCAGGACTACAGTTGCTTATACTGTTAGGAGACATCTGTTGAACACATTACCGTGGGATTGCTTCCCTGCAGACTATAACATGGCTATCTTCAAGCCCCATGTCCAACCGTCCTCTTAAGGAATCAAATTTTGTTCATTCGATTCATCATTTCCAATCCCCTCATCATATTGTTCATCAATATCATTAATCTTTATTCGAAGGGTTAATGTGTCATCAGTCCAAAAGAATTGATCCTTTTCTCTAACTTTTGTTCTTGGGAAAGTGGAAAAACATTTTTTTTTTTTGCTCAAATATCTTTTGCACAGCTTTTTTTTTTTTTTAAATATAAAATAAAGAGAGTGCACGAGGGCAGGAATTGTAATTTAGACAAATACTGAACAGCTAATAAATTGCATTCAGAGATATAAAAAAGAAAACAGGAAACAATAAGATCAAAAATCAATTTATCGAAATCTTTTTTCTTCATCATTCAAAAAAAAAAAAAAAAAAAAAAAAAAAAAAATTTATTGTGTGTAAAATATTACAATTTTACAATTAAACTAAACGAGTCATTTTTTTTTTTTTTTTTTTTTTCTTTTTCAACATTTTTCTTCTTTCTTTTACCAGACTTTATATTTGGGTTTTTTCAACGTTACTGTCAAATAAACCTATAAAAACAGATGTCCATAAGAGTGAAACGTGAGAAATTTAGTCTATTACACAATAATAGAGAAACTATTCAAACATTCGGCTAGTTAATCCAACCAATTCAGACATTTTTAAAGCAGATTTGCAATACTATATTATCGTCTGCCAGGGCTTTTTTTTGTTCCCTACAATACTAAATTGACTATTATCTTGTAAATTTATTTAATTAAGACATAAGTCAAATATAAAGTCGGGTAAAAAAAAAAAAAATATAACCGTTTTTTTTTTTGTTTTTTTTCGGGTTTCATTTTAAAGAGTGGAGGATGTGGTATTAATCTAAAGACAGGAAGCTTTTTTTTTTTATTATCATATAGACATTAAAAAGATGCACCAAGAATTTATAGCTTTAAGAACTATTTGTCATCATGTAAGAACTGTCTTCTACACAACGGCAGAGTAATTTGCAATATACAAAAAAAAAAAAAAAAATTTCAAAAAAGAATTTAGGAATCTAATTTAGTTTTAAATCAATGATTTCTTTTAATTTATTTCGTTTTCATTGTCCGTGTTTTTAAACTGAAAGCCAATATCTGATTTTTTTTTTTTATAGGATTGCAACAATTTAGTCATGAAATTTTATTAAGTTTATATTTTGGTGTATTTTTTTTTGTTTTGTTTTCTTGTATAAAAGAAAAACAACAAAAAAAAAGAAGCAAACTCAATCATGATTGTTCCCCCCCTTAACCAGAAGAGCGGCAAAAATAATTTTGATAACGTAATTAGCAAAGTTAAAAAAAAAATTTTTTTTAAATAAAATGAGGCAAAGAAAAAAAATTTGAAAATTAAAAATAAAAAAAAAATTTAAAAAAATGAAGCAAGGAAAAAATAAATAATTTGAAAAAAAAAAAAAAAAAAAAAAAAAAAAAGGATCACAGTATTAACCCCCACCCCCTGCCTTCTCTCACTTGTAGCTCATCGACTTGGTACACATTAGTTGTCACATGTTCGAACAAAAACAAAAACAAAAAAATCTTAAAGTTAACAAAAAATTAAAAAATTTTAAATGATGAAAAATAACAATTTTTAAAAATATTTTCTTTTAGTATATGTGGATGGATGGGGTGGGTCGAACAAAAATTAATTACAACCCCCACCCCTGCAAGGGAGTCAGGACAAACAAAAAGACACAAAAACTGGCATCGAAAAAAATTAAATCATGGTGGAGAGGGGGGGGAGAGGAGGAGAGGGAGAATTGGGAGCCTTGCTTTTTTTTTTTTTTTTTTTTTTTGTTTTGTTTCAATTGATTTGTTTTTTTGTTGTCATAAAAAGTGAAGAGAACTATTTATTTCTGTGATGGGGAAAAAAATCTAAGAGTAGTAGTAGTAGGAGGAGGAAGAGAAGGAGTAGTAGTGGTGGTAGTGAGAGGAGAAAGAGGGGAGGGGGAGGGGGAAGAAGTGAATATTTATTTTAGAGCAATTACATCTGGAGGTTGGAAATGTTTCTTTCGTATTCTTATTGTCATCGTTAATTTTTGCAGTCTTGGAATGACAGTGTCATTTTAAACTTTTCTTTTTTTTTTTCATGTGACACTTTCACAGCAGTGGGAGTTCCTCATTTCTAATTAAATTGTCCATTGTTTACTCAGCTACGGTTCCACGAACACTGCCAATTCTTCGTTGCTAGAAAAAAAAAAAAAATTACTTTATAAACTGAGAAATGCAAAGAATGTGTGCAATTAATTGTAATCAAAAACGAAAAAGACGATAAAATAAGAAATAGGGTGATTAGCTTGACAAAGAAAGACTCAAATATGAAAAAAAAAAAAAAGAAAAAAAAAGAGATAAAGAAAAAAAAAGAAAAAAGAAAGAAAAAAACGAAAAAAACGAAAAAGACGATAAAATAAGAAATAGGGTGATTAGCTTGACAAAGAAAGACTCAAATATGAAAAAAAAAAAAAAAAATGAAAAAAAAAGAGATAAAGAAAAAAAAAGAAAAAAGAAAGAAAAAAACGAAAAAAACGAAAAAGACGATAAAATAAGAAATAGGGTGATTAGCTTGACAAAGAAAGACTCAAATATGAAAAAAAAAAAAAAAATGAAAAAAAAAGAGATAAAGAAAAAAAAAGAAAAAAGAAAGAAAAAAACGAAAAAAACGAAAAAGACGATAAAATAAGAAATAGGGTGATTAGCTTGACAAAGAAAGACTCAAATATGAAAAAAAAAAAAAAAATGAAAAAAAAAGAGATAAAGAAAAAAAAAGAAAAAAGAAAGAAAAAAACGAAAAAAACGAAAAAGACGATAAAATAAGAAATAGGGTGATTAGCTTGACAAAGAAAGACTCAAATATGAAAAAAAAAAAAAAAATGAAAAAAAAAGAGATAAAGAAAAAAAAAGAAAAAAGAAAGAAAAAAACGAAAAAAACGAAAAAGACGATAAAATAAGAAATAGGGTGATTAGCTTGACAAAGAAAGACTCAAATATGAAAAAAAAAAAAAAAATGAAAAAAAAAGAGATAAAGAAAAAAAAAGAAAAAAGAAAGAAAGAAAAGAAAAAAACGAAAAAGACGATAAAATAAGAAATAGGGTGATTAGCTTGACGAAGAAAGACTCAAATATGAAAAAAAAAAAAAAGAAAAAAAAAGAGATAAAGAAAAAAAAAGAAAAAAGAAAGAAAAAAACGAAAAAAACGAAAAAGACGATAAAATAAGAAATAGGGTGATTAGCTTGACAAAGAAAGACTCAAATATGAAAAAAAAAAAAAAAAATGAAAAAAAAAGAGATAAAGAAAAAAAAAGAAAAAAGAAAGAAAAAAACGAAAAAAACGAAAAAGACGATAAAATAAGAAATAGGGTGATTAGCTTGACAAAGAAAGACTCAAATATGAAAAAAAAAAAAAAAATGAAAAAAAAAGAGATAAAGAAAAAAAAAGAAAAAAGAAAGAAAAAAACGAAAAAAACGAAAAAGACGATAAAATAAGAAATAGGGTGATTAGCTTGACGAAGAAAGAAGACTCAAATATGAAAAAAAAAAAAAAAAAAAAATGAAAAAAAAGAGATAAAAAGAAAAAAGAAAGAAAAAGAAAAAAACGAAAAAGACGATAAAATAAGAAATAGGGTGATTAGCTTGACGAAGAAAGACTCAAATATGAAAAAAAAAAAAAAAAAAAATGAAAAAAAGAGATAAAAAGAAAAAAAAGAAAAAAGAAAGAAAAAAAAGAAAAAACGAAAAAGACGATAAAATAAGAAATAGGGTGATTAGCTTGACAAAGAAAGACTCAAATATGAAAAAAAAATAAAATAAAAAGAAAAAAAAAGAAAAAAGAAAGAAAAAAGAAAAAAAAGAAAAAAACGAAAAAGACGATAAAATAAGAAATAGGGTGATTAGCTTGACAAAGAAAGACTCAAATATGAAAAAAAAAAAAAAAATGAAAAAAAAGAGATAAAAAGAAAAAGAAAAAAGAAAGAAAAAAAAGAAAAAACGAAAAAGACGATAAAATAAGAAATAGGGTGATTAGCTTGACGAAGAAAGACTCAAATATGAAAAAAAAAAAAAAAAAAAAAATGAAAAAAGAAAAAGAAAAGAAAAGAAAAGAAAAAAAAGAAAAAGAAACGAAAAAAAGAAACAAAGAAAAAGAAAAAGAAAAAAAAAAAAAAAAAAAGAGAGACCTCAGCAAAGTTGACATTTTCTGAATCGTTCATCTTTCGGATGAGAAATATCAAAAAATTTGTAAACAAAAACATTGATTTCTTTATATTAAACAAACCCTAAACGTATG
>OY744555.1:2489099-2491599 GCA_963556195.1 Sepiola atlantica | reverse complement strand
TATAAAAAATTAATGTGAAAAATATGTATAGTTTATTGTATCTTTTAATATATCTTTCATTTATTTTTCTATATTTTGACGTGTAGGAATATCAATTGTCCCTTACATAGAAGACTAGCGGGGCTACTTGGCGTTGCTCGGGGTCATAAAAACATAATTGAAGGAAAATCGCGTGTGCAACATCTTTATATTCAAACTTCTATTTCTCTCCCTCTCTCTATAGTCGTCTCTTTATCATTCTACTTTTCTCTTCCCTGGTCGCCCAATTTCACCGCTACTTTATAATTGTGCCTTTTGTGAAAGCTGTTTCTTCTCCACCATTTCATCCTACTTTCCCAAGGCAATAGTATGACATATTTCTATAAAAAGTACGACCTCTGTCTGCGCCTTCTATATAGGTACTTATCTCCGCCCCGGTGTTCATACTATATACCTATCTATCGCCACCCCGATGCGCATACTATATACGTACCTATCGCCGCCCCGGTGCACATAATATATACATACCTATTGCGGTCCCTGTGTGCATACTGCATAAGTACCTATCGCCGACCCAATGCGAATGCTAAATACGTACCTATCGCCGCCCCGGTGCGAATGCTAAATACGTACCTATCGCCGCCTCGGTGCGGATGCTAAATACATACCTATCGCCGCCCAGGTGCGGATGCTAAATACATACATATCGCCGCCCCGGTGCGAATGCTAAATACATACCTATCGCCGCCCCGGTGCGAATGCTAAATACATACCTATCGCCACCCCGGTGCGAATGCTAAATACATACTTATTGCCGCCCATGTGGACATGCTATATATGTACCTATCGCCGACCCGGTGTGCATACTACATATGTACCTATCGCTGCCCCAGTGTGAATACTATATATGTACATATTGCCGTCTCGGTTCGAATGCTAAATACGTACCTATCGCCACCCAGTGTGAATGCTAAATACGTACATATCGCCACCCCTATGCACTACTATATACGTACCTATTGCCACTCCAGTGCACATACTATATAAAAACCTATTGCCACTCCAGTGCACATACTATATAAAAACCTATCGCCGGCCCGGTGCGCATACTATATTCGTACCTATCGCTGCTCTGGTGCGCATACTATATACTTACCTATCTCTGCAAGAGTGCACATACTGTATATGTACTTATCTCTAGCCTAGTTCACATACCTAAGAACTCATATTAATACGCCCCTGTTGTGTCATGAAAACAAAATAGTGTTCATTCATGTATTGTCACTATATATATATATATATATATATATATATATAAATATTTTTAGTTAAGAAAATAAAAAATATAATTTTTTTTCACACCAAGAAAAAAATTTTTTTCATCCTCCCCCATACTTAGAAATATTTTTAGTTTAAAAAAGGAAAAAAAACAACATAAAACATTTACCCCCCCCCCAAATTTTTTTCATACTCCCCCATACATAATGAAAAATTTTTTTTTTAATTTTTGACCGCCCCCCCCCCCAATTTTTTTTACCCTCCCCCATACATAGAAATATTTTTAGTTTAAAAAAGAAAAAAGAAAATGTTATCCCCCCCACCCCCCATTTATTTTTTCAACCTACATATTATTATTTTTGATAAGAAAAATAAAAATATTGATCACCCCTACAAAAATGTTTTTTTTACCCTTCCCCATACATATTTTCAGTTAAAGAAAGAAAACAAAATTTCCGAGGGGCCTCGGTCATATCAAAGAACCATACTGCAGAAGCCTCCGGGTCGTATATTGTAGAAGCACCCCCGGTGCTGGGTTTTATACTGTAGAAGCACCCCTGGCCCCTATACTGCAAAAACACCCAAGGTCCCTATTCTTCATAAGCCTCTGGGTCCTATATTGTAGAAGCACCCCTGGTCCCTATACTGGAGAGGCACCCATGGTCCCTATTCTGCAGAAGCCTCCGGGTTCTATATGGTAGAAGCACCCCTGGTTCTGGGTCCTATACTGTAGAAGCACCCCTGGTCCCTATACTGGAGAAACACCTATATTTCTAGGGCCTTATACTTTAGAAGCACCAACATTCCTGGGGACCATTATACTTTAGAAGCACCAATATTTCTAGGGACGTTTATACTTTAGAAGCACTTTACTTATTGAGACGTTATTTAATATGTATACAAATATTAGTGAAAACAATGGCGGAGCATAATTATCTCTTTTCTTACTTTACTTATTGAGATTTTGGGTTTTTTAATAACATAATAAATATATATATATATATAAATGCATAAAAAATAAATGTGAAAAATATATTTTAATATATTTATTTTCTATATTTTGATGTGTAGGAATATCAATTGTCTATTATAACAAGATTTTCAGCCGCGCTCCTTCGGCCTAAGTGTAATGGGGATTTGTGTCTATATATATAGATCTATATATCTAGATATATATATATATAGTCTCAGAAGTTTCTCAACCATTAAAACTATATATAAAAAAAAAATATATAAAAAAAAA
>OY744555.1:2469099-2484099 GCA_963556195.1 Sepiola atlantica | reverse complement strand
CCTTCCACCAAACTCTATTGACCAACGGCTTCCCGCTAACTACCATATCTAGCCTTAACAACACCAGAAGACGTAGACACCACACTCTCACCAACACATGCTTCCTTAAACTCCCCTTCTTTAGCGACCGTATCACTTCTGCTATCCGCAATGCCATACGTAGTGAGAACCTTAACATACAACTTTCTCACACAGGCACCTCTCTCCGACAACATTTATCCAAAAAAAGCCACTACACCCCAGACCCCTGCTCTCTAGCTAGTTGCCCCATCCCCAACTCTGGCCTCTGCCTCCGCACATATACAGTACACAACCTGCAATGCTCTAAGTGCCAAAAGTTCTACATCGGTAGTACCGTTAGGCCTCTACACCAACGTATTAAAGAGCATCTAAACACCCACATTTCTTCCTTCCATAAACACTTAATATCATGTGGCAACACACATCGCTCCATTAGTGTCCGCATCCTCAACTCTGTCCGCAATATAGGTCAGCTTCGAATTTCGGAAGCTATCCTGATCTCTAAATTTCGCCCTGCCTTGAATAACAGATTCGAGTTGTCATCTCCCTTCATCCTCTGATTCTTACATCCTCACACTCCCACCTCCTCACACTCCCACCCACAACTTACTTTTTTTTTCTTTTTTTTTTTATAATCCTCCCCCTTCCCATAATCTCTTCTTATTCCCCCCCCTTCCCCTGCTAATAATAAAAAAAATAAATAAATAAAAAAAAAAAGGTAAAAAAAAAAAAAAAGGTCCCATCCTTGGCTTTTATCCACTTCACAACTCAAATTCCTTCTCAAGTTTCCAATCTCATTTCTAAAGTCTGAATATATTATTTAGAATAAGTTATCTCCCTTTGACAGTGAATTTAAATTTAGATTTGAAGAGAATAAATGAAAAAAAAAAAAAAAATAAATAAATAAATAAATAAATAAAGATTGATGAGTCATGTAAAATGAAACATAATAAAACTTAAAAAAAAAAAAAAAAAATTGGTATATTACTAAACTAATGTTTATAATGTTTTAACCTTAGTCATATGATTGCTTAATGGAATTTTGACGTTTTCTGCGTTCCTACTGCCAATTGTTTTCCCCTGTATTACGATGATCTGACACCGGTTTTTTTTCCCGTTTTTCCGACCCTCTCGGTCTTCTATTGTTGTCTTCTGATAATGAAAGTTGTTCTTTCGAAAATTTAAGATTACCCTTTGCCGATCTGTTACTTACCAAAAAAAAAAATATACTATTTGGTATTTAATCAGTTTTCGTGAAATTATTAATAAATCGTTTTGAGTTTCACTTTCTCCCTGCGTTTATTTCTTTTCACTTTTCCATCTCACGGCAACCACATCGCATTGCTATAGCCTTGGACGACTAATTTACACTTACATTTACCAGCAATGCTTCAAGCAAACTACAATCTCCTTTTATATATATATATCTTTGTGTGTGTGTGTATATATATATATATATATATCTTTGTGTGTGTGTATATATATATATATATCTTAGTGTGTGTGTGTGTGTGTGTGTGTGTGTGTGTGTGTGTGTGTGTGTATATATATTATATAGCATTATAAAGAGAGGATTAAGAAAAGGGGAGTAATCCTGGAAAAAGAATGGAACTATCCCCTACACAACAGTCTAGTAGCCAATGAAAAGGGAGCTGTTGGGTAGCCCTTGACTATGGTTGCCCACTTTACTAGTATTGCTTGTAGCTATATGTCGCTATTCATAGTGTAAAATCCGAACTGGGCTAACCCGGATTTCGCTTAAAAATGATCAATTTCAGATTTTTGTCAGAAGACGCGGAAAAAGAGCGAGAAATTCAATTTGAAATTTAAAAATATTGTGTACTTACAGTTTGGATAAAACTTTCCACCCGTTTCTGCAATCCAAACCATACAAAATTCACGGAGACCAATTTGTAGCACGTCATTACTGGATCCACAGTCGACTGGAAAAAGGAAAGCAAGATGAGTAGGTTTGGTTTGGTAGTTTTGTTTTACGGCATATCAACCCTTTTTGGGTTATTTAATGCCGAATCTGGTCATTATAGTAAAAGATTTATGCTTCAAGTTCTAAAAATAAAATAAAAAAGGGGAGGGAGAAAGGGAGAGGGGCTGTTGTTTTTGTTTTTGGTTTTGTAGAACATAATTAAGTTTTACAAAAAAAAAAAAAAAAAAAAAAAAACAAACAAACAAAACAAAATCCGTCAATGTAGGTGAATTTCGTCTCAGGAAGCCACAGGGCAGCCTGATCTGGTATCACCAGGCAAGATGAGTAAACAATAACGGATCGAACACACAACGGATTGGACCGTTCTCAAAGATATATTTGGTTTATTCCTATTTCAGTCACGTAAATTATTCAGAGTTGAAAGAACACACACAACGGATCGGACCGTTCTCAAAGATATATTTGGTTTATTCCTATTTCAGTCACGTAAATTATTCAGAGTTGAAAGAACACACACAACGGATCGAACCATTCTCAAAGATATATTTGGTTTATTCCTATTTCAGTCACGTAAATTAATCAGAATCTGCTGACATATTTCGTCGTTGTCGTTATTGCTACCACTGTGAATGGACGCCTTTCACCCTCGTCTGGCCAAACTTTGGATGTCCCGCTTGCGGTACTCATGCTGCAGTGATTCCTTATCTGATAAGGCATCGGCATAACGTCTGCATTTTCCAGTGCTTAGATGCCGTTGCCCGTCAGTGATCGATACCTGTGCTGATAGTCCGTGCGCAACTCGGTGCTCAGAACTCAATGCGATTGTGAAAAGGGGATTAGTCGTCGTCATCATTGTCCAATCTGCCACATTCTAAATGTTGCTGTCATTTTGAAAATTTTGCAAAATTCAGAAGTTTTGGGATATTTTACATTCATGAAAACCCTTTCACAGCCTGAAAATGGTCCTAAATTAAAGTACTATATCAGATTTAACCATCTATATCCATTCATAGCTTTTGAGGATGTTTTAGGACCTGCAATGTCGCATGAAAGCACTTTTTCACCGAAAAATGATGGATTTTGAGTCCCGTGGAGTCCTAGCAGCTATTTTTGGCCTGCACCTTCTGAATTTTGCAAAATTTACTGATTACCGGATCCTTAGTAAAGGCCTTAATCCGATATTAGTCAAATTATTATCTAAATTATCAAAATTATCAATAATCCAATTCATCCAAATAGTCCAAATAATCTAAATTATCAATAATCTAAATTATCCAAATTATCCAGATAATCTAATTTATCAAAATAATCCGAATTATCCAAATTATCAAAATAATACAAAGTATCAAAATTATTCGAATTATCCAAATAATAAATGTTTGCTCAAATATATTGTATACGGCATAAATGATTATTTTATTCGTTAGAAATTCGGCTTTTGCAATAATCCACAAATATTTAATTAACAGTAAGCCCCCCCCCCCCTTATTGGGTTGAGCACTCTCGTTAATGATATCGTCTGCTACTGCTTTGCAGAAATAAACAGATGAGACGATTCTTAAGTCAACAATTTAAAATGATTCATTTAACAATTTACTAATGAATGATTTAACTTTGATAATAATGGATTTGATTGTCTGACCGTAGACGGTAAAATCCATCTGGAAATTTTTTCAGTCCATCAAAATATATATCAAGGGCAGACAACCCGGCCTCAATAGCTCTTTTCTATGGCAGATAATCCTGCTTCAAAAATATGTCTTGATTGTTGTTTTCTGGTGCGAACGTACGTGGGGCTTTTTTTCTAATAATCTGTAAAGCGAAATAAAGGAGACATTGATATAATTTACTGCTTACCGGATCCTTAGTTAAGGCCGTAATCCGATATTAGTCGTATCAAGAGACGTACAATGAAAATGAGACAAGATGCATGTCGATTGGCAGAACACGAGCGTGTGTCTGCTGTATTTATTTATCTTTCGTTTCTTACACACTCCTTAGCACCGGTTTCGAAGATACCCGGTGTAAGGCTGTCAGTTCCTGTATTAATATTATAACATGTGTATGGAAGGGGACATCAGGGTTAGTTTCAACAAATTTTGGGAAGCGTAAGGGTTTTAAAAGATGAAATACCTCGACAGCTAACAACTGTTCAATGCTTCAGCAATGCTGAGCGCGAATACATGTTTTTAAAAAATCAAAGGAGTTGTGCTGTTTTTTGAAGATACCCGGTTTAAGGCTGTCAGTTCTCGTATTAATATTATAACCTCCCCTTATTACGAAAAAGATGTGAAGAAAGGGGATATGTGGGAAGGGTACTTATGAGTAATGTTTGTACCGTGCAGGTGGAACAATTCGTCTACATGAACGAGTAGTGTATGGTTGCTTGCAATTCGGGTCTGGGGGTAGACTTTCAGTTTGATGGTGGTTTGTCAGAAGACAGGATGCTCTCATAATCATATTCTGGTTGGATGTGTATGTTTTCTTTTGGTTTGAGCGATTGGTCCCTTTCTCCGTCTTTACTAGGTATGACCGGGGATATATGAGTTTCTCAAGCACCTTTCCTTTCATTTTCCATTTGTTGTCTGAAAGGACACGTACAACCCGGCCTCAATAGCTCTTTTCTAGGGCAGATAATCCTGCTTCAAAAATGTCTCTTGATAAGGAGGATAATTTTAGATGTATTATTTGGTTTCCATTTAACAACAACAAACGTTCAGATCCTTATTTTACTCCTTAAAATATTTAACTAGCTCTCTTTATTATTGTTTTCGGGTGCGAAAGCACGTGGGGCTTTTTTTCTAATAATCTGTAAAGCGAAATAAAGGAGACATTGATATAATTTACTGCTTACCGGATCCTTGGTAAAGGCCTTAATCCAATATTAGTTGTATCAAGAGACGTACAATGTAAAAGGAGACAAGATGCATGTCGATTGGCAGAACACGAGCGTGTGTTTGCTGTATTTATTTATTTTTCGTTTCTTACACTCCTTAGAACCGGTTTCGAAGATACCCGGTGTAAGGCTGTCAATTCCCATATTAATATTATAACATGTGTATGGAAGGGGACATCAGGGTTAGTTTCAACAAATTTTGGGAAGCGTAAGGGTTTTAAAAGATGCAATGTCTCGACAGCTAACAACTGTTCAATGCTTCAGCAATGCTGAGCGCGAAAACATGTTTTTAAAAAGTCAAAGGAGTTGTGCTTTTTTTCGACTTTGGAGTCATGTTCATGTGTATTAGACAGATGGAGATCAAAAAGCAGCTCCAAATTGTTGTTGGTTAATAATTTTGTGGATACTTACGAAGTCACTTGCTAGATGTCAAAGCTTCAGTGAATCCAAGCCCAGGGAAGCGCGAGAGCACTATCCCGTACGAGACTTCACGAATGGCCTATGCTGGAAATCTCATTTCTTTGATCAATCATAACTCAAGAACCAATAAACCAAATTAGTTAAAACTTTGCACAAAATTTTTTTTGATAGGTTCTATAAGTGTGTAGACTTTCAGCATCATTAGTCAAGGCAACCCAGAGATCCAGAAAGTTCAATCATGAAATCATGTTATCTGTGTGTACGTACGTATGTGCCACCCTGTATCTCATCAACTATTTGATGGATTCAGCTGATTTTTGGCAGAGATAGAGGTTCTAGGGTCTAGTTGATGGAATTTTAATTTCAGTTTACTATATACCTTGGTTTTCCAGAAAATTCCAAAAAACCTTAAAAATGACCAGTATTCATACACTTTATTCTATATCTTATCGACCATTTGATGGATTCAGCTGATTTTTGGCAGAGATAGAGGTTCTAGGGTCTAGTTGATGGCATTTTAATTTCAGTTTACCATATATCTTGATTAGTCAAACTACCAACTATATCAGTTATTAGAAGGCATTGTATTGAGGCATAGCCTTTACAAAAAGTAGTGACATTCCATGAAAAATGCCAGTATACTGAAATCATATGCCCTTAATAGGGTTAAGATGAAAATTCATATACACTAAATGTACAAAAGCAAGGAAATTCCCAAAGTTTTACACTTTTATTGTCATTAAGGGTATGCGAGCACAACAGGGCTATGTATTTTACTGGTAGGAATTTTTCTTCAGCGCACCTCACACACTTCATCCACTCATGCATTGAGATTTATACTGTAGTGATCATCATCATCATCATCATCATCAACCAGTTTATTTGTTGAATCGGGCCACAATTAATCCTCTGATGAGGGTGGGGCCTGATTGTCTAGTCTCGAAATCTAAGTCTTCCTCTCCACTCCTGTCTTTGGCAAGGTTTGATGGAATCCATACCCATGGTCTTCCTATCACGTTTGACTACGTCCTCCCAAGTCAACTTGGGTCTGCCAGTGGTGATGTTCTCTGCTGGCACATTCAACTTTCGGACTTTAGCAATCCAGCCATCGCTACGCTCAATGTGACCCAACCAACGCAGTCTGTTCTTCCGCATGATGTCCGTAAGGCTTTTCAAGTCGACCTGTGAGAGCAGGGATTCAAAAGAAACGTACTGTTCAGGCCTCACCAAACAGATCCATCTGACCATTGCCCTGTCATTACGGTGCAGCTTCTTTAGTATGCCAGCAGAGATGTGATAATGAAATGGTTTGGTTGATATGTAGTCATACCCTTGATTACAATAAAAGTGTAAAAATTTGGGAATTTCCTTTCTTTTGTACATTTAGTGTATATGAATTTTCATCTTAACTCTATTAAGGGCATATGATTTCAGTATACTGGCATTTTTCATGGAATATATATGAACTACAAATTTATGTATTTTATGAAATTAAAAGCTATAATTTTTTTTATATAAAAAGTCCCCCCCCCTCGAGTTATTATTTTTGCTCTTTCCAGCTTATATTCAATCTGGCTTTCTGCATTGCCTTCTTGACATATTTACTACAGTTCTCAGAAATGCTACAAGCAAACTACCATTTTCTATTAACACATCGTCTAGGCCAGACAGTTTGCATATATCAAAAAATTATTCCGACTCTCAGAAAAACTTGTCAGAATCAGCTGCCGGATCCATTTCCTCATTCTCTGCGGGATAGGTTTGTTCCAACCCTATTCTCTGGCATCCATTTTGGCGAATTCTCCACACAGACGGATTTTTCCTTTGGTGTCTATTTTTGACAAAGGGAAGATTTTTCCGAAATATTAAATAATTCTTAATCATCATTCGGACAACACAAAAACAGCCGACACCACACTTGCTGTTTTGTAAGGGTTTTAAAGACAAATAAATAGTAAGCCCCACCCACACTTCGATTTATTATTTTTGTTCTTTCCAGCTTAAAACCTATCCGGCACTCAGCTTTCTTAACATATCACTACACATATATTTTTAATACTATAAAAACATATATCTTTTCTCCTCTCAGTCTTTTGTAGTCTTTCTTAGTAACTTTGTATTCTCTATTATTTTTTTTTTAAAGTTTCTCTCTCATTCGTGAGACCATCACGATTTTTACGTCTCTCTTTTTCGTTTTCTCTCATTGTTTTTATATATCTTGTTTTTGTTTCTGAGTTTTTCTAAAACTTTTTCTATCTCATTCGTCCACTTTTTGTTCACCTCTCTACATTTTCAACTGTTTTTATATCTTCTCTCTCGCGCACTCTCCCTCTTTCCTACCGCGTTTCTATTTATCTATCTTAAACTCCCTCTCTTTCTCCTTCTCCCTCTCCCTCTCTTTCTCCTTCTCTTTTTCCCTCTCTTTCTCCCTCTTCCTCTCTTTCTCACTCTCTTTCTTCCTCTCCCCCTTTAATTTTTTTTTTCGTCAAAATGATTTTTCCTTTAGTGTCTATTTTTGACAAAGGGAAGTTTTTCTTAAAACATTAAATGATTCTTAATCATCACCCGGGCAACACACACAGCCGACACAACACTTGCTGTTTCGTAAGATTTTAAAGAAAAATAAATAGTAAGCCCCACCCACTCTCTTTTGAGGTGGTATGGTTTGGTAGTTTTGTTTTACGGCATATCAACCCTTTTTGGGTTATTTAATGCCGAATCTGGTCATTATAGTAAAAGTTTTTATGCTTCAAGTTCTTTATATCTTCAAATGTTTAATCATCGTTTTTGGTTTGGTAGTTTTGTTTTACGGCATATCAACCCTTTTTGGGTTATTTAATGCCGAATCTGGTCATTATAGTAAAAGTTTTTATGCTTCAAGTTCTTTATATCTTCAAATGTTTAATCAGGGTTTTTGGTTTGGTAGTTTTGTTTTACGGCATATCAACCCTTTTTGGGTTATTTAATGCCGAATCTGGTCATTATAGTAAAAGTTTTTATGCTTCAAGTTCTTTATATCTTCAAATGTTTAATCATCGTTTTTGGTTTGGTAGTTTTGTTTTACGGCATATCAACCCTTTTTGGGTTATTTAATGCCGAATCTGGTCATTATAGTAAAAGTTTTTATGCTTCAAGTTCTTTATATCTTCAAATGTTTAATCATCGTTTTTGGTTTGGTAGTTTTGTTTTACGGCATATCAACCCTTTTTGGGTTATTTAATGCCGAATCTGGTCATTATAGTAAAAGATTTATGCTTCAAGTTCTAAAAATAAAATAAAAAGGGGAGGGAGAAAGGGAGAGGGGCTGTTGTTTTTGTTTTTGGTTTTGTAGAACATAATTAAGTTTTACAAACAAAAAAACAAAAAACGTCAATGTAGGTGAATTTCGTCTCAGGGAGCCACAGGGCAGCCTGATCTGGTATCACCAGACTCTCTTTTGATCTATCATTTTTGTTCTTTTCAGCTTATAATCAATCCGGCATTCTGCATTGCCCTCAGCCTTCTTAACATATTTACTACAATTCCCAGCAAACTACCATTCTCTATTATACATAAAAAGATTTAGTTGTAAATTAGCATAACTTCAACCAGTAAACCTTAAAAAAAAAATTAAAAAAAGAAAATAAAAAAAACATACCAATCTTGTCTGGCAGACTAAAATTTGAGATTCCTAGATATATGCCAATTAAATTTAGTTAGACAAGCTGTTACACAATACATTCAGACAGTGTTAATTAGGATCTCTTTTTTTTTTTTTAATTTAATAACATTATAAAAATTGATAGAATGCATTGTCATTTCAAGTGGAGAGGTCATCAATCAGCCTTTAGGTCAAAGCTACAGATTATATATATACCATTGGAGAGCCATGAATATTATAACTGTCCTGTTTTTAAATCTCCGAAACAGTTACATGGTAAACAGCTGATGATCCCCGTGTTAATATTAGACACTTAAGGTCTCCTGTTTTTGTTTCACTCTTAGATAATTAACGCCCTCCATTTTTTTTTTTTTTTTTTTTTTTTTTTTACTTATATATTTTTTTCATTTATTAATTTTCCAACGAATGTTAAGTCTGCAATATCTTGGATTTGGTTAGTTTGTCTGGGAATTTAAACTGCATTTTACTTTTTTTAATTTTTTTTTTTTTTAATTTTTTTTTTTTTAATGACTCAAAGCTTCTTTAGACTATATATTGGGTATTTAGATCTGTATGGCTAGGTTTCCTTCCTCTTATCTAATTACTTTTCTGGTACCAAAGGTACTTAAGCTTTATTTTTTATTTATTTTTTAATGAAACTGATTCCTATATAATTTTATTGCTAGCTACCATATTGCAGAATGGTTCTTGGATGTAGTGTTTAGATAGTATTATTATTATTTTTATATTTTTTAATTTTTATTGTTATAATTAATGTTATTTGATATGCAAATTACTATATCATACGGTAGTCTTAAGGGTAATATATTAGTATTATTATTTTATCATTATTATTATTTATTTATGTATATATTAGTGATATTTTAAGCTGAATTATTTCGACACTTGATTATTGGGGAAATGGTCGTATAATCAGTACCATTGGAGAGCCATGAATATTAAAACTGTCCTGTTTTTAAATCTCCGAAACAGTTACATGGTAAACAGCTGATGATCCCCGTGTTAATATTAGACGCTTAAGGTCTCCTGTTTTTGATTCACTCTTAGATAATTAACCCCCCCCCCCCCACTTTTTTTTTTTTTTTCTTATTTTACTTATATTTTTTCATTTATTAATTCTCCAACGAATGTTAAGTCTGCAATACCTTGGATTTAGTTAGTTTGTCTGGGAATTTAAACTGCATTTTACTTTTCTTTTTTTTTTCTTTTTTTAAATGACTCAACGCTTCTTTAGACTATATATATATATATATATATATATATACTTGACATATAATCTATTCATATTCTCAAGTGGCTTTTAGCCTTGATAATTGGTTAGTATAAAATAACTGATATTTTTTAAAACTTACCATCCAGCCTTCTTTCAAAGGTCCTCGATCAGTTTTCTCCGATTTAAATATGCTTGGATCTTCACCGTCTTTATAATCCTTGACAGAATAAAAAGAAAAATGTCTATAAAATTAGACGCATTTAAATAATTCATTAAGTTTGCAATTCACACAAAAAAATAAAATATAAAATAAATATGCCCACCAATGTGTTAATAATTCTGATTGTTCAGGAATTTGAAAACATTTAAACATTTCAAAATTAAAACAAAAAATTGATAACTGTCAACAAAGGGGAAATTACTCTCGTTGACTTAACAGAAATTAAAAATACTGGAAAGATAGGTCGTTCATTTCAAAGCATTGGTGGATCAGTATTATTAAAATTTAAAATAGAAGCCTTTATCAATGCAAGATTAATTTTTTTTTTATAATTTAAAAAATTTTTTTTCAATTTTAAATCTTTTTAATTTCGGAATAATATTCCATCAGAGTTGACCAGTATTGTGTCATTTTTTCAAGAAAAAAAAAAAAAAACTTTCTTTTTTTTTGGATATAATGTCCTTGTAATGGGTGTTATCCTCGGAGATGTTCTTGGCGGTTATGAATTCAAATACTGGTTGTAGAACGAAGACGCATTGGCATGCAATACTGGTCAACTCTGATGGAATATTATTCCGGAATTAATAAGATTAAGTAAAAAAAAAAAAAAAATTAATTAATCTTCCATTGATAAAAGCTTCTATTTTCAATTTTAATAATACTGACCCCACCAATGATTTTAAATGAACGACCTATCTATCCAAACTTCGAGTTTTATTTCATACTAGCGGAACCCGTCGCCCGGCGTTGCACGGGAGAAATGGCCTATAGTTCTTTCTCCAGCCCCACCCCCTATACCGTGTTGGCGAATGTTGCAAATTTTAAAAAAAAAAAAAGTGGCAGAGTCGAATGGGATCGAACGCCGAAAGTGTCGATCATTAAACCTCCCTTCTTACCCACGACGCCACGCTTACGATTTAAAAATAATTGTGTAAATAGGCTAATAACGCTATGGGTGTTTATTGACATGCGTGTTATGTTAACATTTACATTCTGCCGACCAAATGGAAACTTCAACAATAACGCGGTGTAGGTCATTTTTTGATGAAGTAAATTCATTTGGGCAATTTTTCTATAATATGCGTGTTTAAGGTGTATGTTTTTGAAAATGTAAATGTATCCGCGTCTACCAGTATCTTAGTGCTTAATGAATTAAATAGGAAGTCGATTCGATCAAGAAATGTTATCCGCCATATTGAATCATTAAATGTTGCAGGAACTGTGTTCGTTAATTTCATTCGCTTAATTCCGGAATGAATTTAAATGTAGAAGGTAGAATTAGATAGAACGTAATCTGATATTCGCGAATAATCATCGGAGTGTAAGGGAGCGGTTGTTAAATTTTTGCGTATTGCTTAATATTATGTAGTAAAATAATGCCAGACAAATACGAAATAACAATGGGTGCTTTATGAAAATTATACTGTGTTTATTAGTTCCCGGTGTCGATGAGTGTAGTCACAGTACAGAATTGTTAGGGAGAAAAGTTTTTACTACCACCTATATGGATTTGGTATTTCGGAGAGTCGTGGCGGCCGGGCCGAATGTAATATTCAGTGTAAGTTTGGAAAGAAGAATAACAGATATACTAAAACACGCTCGAGTGAATAAGTGCAATGTAATTGTGAGTTCAGTAGCCCGTGATGCATGTGGTTATTTTCCTATTCTCCGAGAAGGTACAGGGGGAAAAACGTCTCTACTTTATATATTAGATAATGCAAACTTATTTTGGAATATTATCAGAGACTGATTTTAAAAAAATTCAACTTTTAATAGTCAATTTCTACGCTATTTTCTTTGAAATTCCAGAATTGATTTAAAAATAAAATTGAATAAAAATTTTTTTTTTTTTTAATTATTATTAAAAAAAAAAAAAAAAAAAAAAAAAAAAAAAAAAAAAAAATCGCTGATTCGACCCCTTACATCTTTATACAAACCACATTAATCAGAATTTTTGTGTCGGACAAAACCGACACAGTACAAAGTGTACAGAAATAAATCTCAATTGCAAATATTGAAAGCAAACAGGTGGTTAGGGTTAGGCTATGTGTCAGGAATTTTTGTAGGAATCAGTCAATTTTTTTTTTTTTTTTTTAAAAAAGACCACACGTCAAATTTTTTTTTCTAGCCAACTTGTCACATAAAAAAAAAGAAAAGAAAAGATATTTACTCTGCTATTCACATTGGTGCTATCAGCAATATCTATTAAACATACATTTCTCTCCGATAATTGTTCAGGTGATAGACTGTGAGCCTGAAAAATAAAAATTAAAATAATAGAAGAGAAAAGCATTTTACCCGGTGTTGCCCAGGTTGAGGCATTATCAGGTGAAAGGCTTAGAGAAAAATAATTCAAAATGGATTGGAATTTTTTTTTTTTTAATTAAATTTTTTTTTAGTTAATTTTTTTTTTTTTTTAAATTAAAATTTTTTTTTGTAAATTGCATTTTTTAAATTAGTTTTAGTTTTCCTTTAAATATTAAAATATTTATTTAATTATTTTTATTTACTATTACGTAAAAAAGTTATTAAAAATTATAAAATAAGTAATCTCTAAACCCCAATTATAAAATAAGTAATCTCTAAATCCCAATGATATTTACGTTCCAATAATCTCTAAACCCCAATGATAAAATAGGTAATCTCTAAACCCCAATTATAAAATAGGTAATCTCTAAACCCGAATGATATTTACGTTTCAATAATCTCTAAACCCCAATGATAAAATAAGTAATCTCTAAACCCGAATGATATTTACGTTTCAATAATCTCTAAACCCCAATTATAAAATAGGTAATCTCAAAACCCGAATGATATTTACATTTCAATAATCTCTAAACCCCAATTATAAAATAGGTAATCTCTAAACCCCAATGATAAAATAGGTAATCTCTAAACCCCAATGATAAAATAGGTAATCTCTAAACCCCAATTATAAATTAGGTAATCTCTAAACCCCAATTATAAAATAGGTAATCTCTAAACCCCAATTATAAAATAGGTAATCTCTAAACCCCAATTATAAATTAGGTAATCTCTAAACCCCAATTATAAATTAGGTAATCTCTAAACCCCAATTATAAATTAGGTAATCTCTAAACCCCAATTATAAAATACGTAATCTCTAAACCCCAATGATAAAATACGTAATCTCTAAACCCGAATGATATTTACGTTTCAATAATCTCTAAACCCCAATTATAAAATACGTAATCTCTAAACCCGAATGATATTTACGTTTCAATAATCTCTAAACCCCAATTATAAAATAAGTAATCTCTAAACCCCAATGATAAAATAGGTAATCTCTAAACCCGAATGATATTTACGTTTCAATAATCTCTAAACCCCAATGATAAAATAGGTAATCTCTAAACCCCAATGATATTTACGTTCCAATCTGTGATTGGTGAAAATTTTAATGTAACACGTACAAAACTGAAAACATTAGATTTCATGTAGAATCATCTGGCGGGTAAGTAAAGAAAAATGTTAAACTAAAACTTACATTCTCCAAGTTTCCTTGTCCTTCGAGATGAATCGTCTCAATTTTCAGTTCAAATGCATCTCTCATGTATCCTGGATTCTGGTAAAGAATAAGTTAAGCATTTAAGACCCTTCTTTTAGTGTGTGAGTGTGAGTATGTGCGAGTGTGAGTATGTGCGAGTGTGAGTATGTGCGAGTGTGAGTGTGTATGTATGTGTGAATGTGTATGTATGTGCGTATGTGTGTGTGTGAGTGTATGTATGAGTGTATGTGTGAGTGTGGGTATGAGTGAGTGTGGGTATGAGTGAATGTGGGTATGAGTGAATGTGGGTATGAGTGAATGTGTATATGTGTGTGTGAGTGTGTGTATGTGTGAGTGTGTGTATGTGTGAGTGTGGGTATGTGTGAGTGTGGGTATGTGTGAGTGTGGGTATGTGTGAGTGTGGGTATGTGTGTGTGCGGGTATGTGTGAGTGCGGGTATGTGTGAGTGCGGGTATGTGTGAGTGCGGGTATGTGTGAGTGCGGGTATGTGTGCGTGCGGGTATGTGTGCGTGTATGTATGTGTGCGTGTATGTATGTGTGTGTGTATGTATGTGTGCGTGTATGTATGTATGTGTGCGTGTATGTATGTGTGTATGTATGTGTGCATGTGTATGTATGTATGTGTGCGTGTATGTGTGTATGTATGTGTGCGTGTATGTATGTGTGTGTGTGTATATGTATGTGTGCGTGTATGTATGTATGTGTGTGTGTGTATATGTATGTGTGTGTAGGGGGGGGGGGGGGAGAGAGGCCATTGGAATGGGGGAAACAACGCATACATTTTACAAGGGCACGCAAAAAAGAGTTTTTTTACTAGTTGTTGAAACTTGGGTACTGCTATCGATCCTGAACCAGTTTCGGTGAAGTTCGCGTCGGCAGCGTTCGGGCATGCTACGTAAACACGCGAGAGATGCTGAGGCGTATGGTTGGTGGCAGAGATGCCGAGTGATTAGCCAATCAGACGACGATTTTTCTAATCAGTATTGAAATTGATTAAAGTCAGAAAAAAATTGATCAAAGCCAGTGCATGTTTATTTCCTGTTAAAAACCAAAAAGGAAACAAATGGATTACGAAGAGCTGTGCGGCAGAGTTGA
>OY744555.1:2449099-2466599 GCA_963556195.1 Sepiola atlantica | reverse complement strand
ATATATATATATATATATATATATTGGGTATTTAGATCTGTATGGCTAGGTTTCCTTCCTCTTATCTAATTACTTTTCTGGTACCAAAGGTACTTAAGCTTTATTTTTTATTTATTTTTTTAATGCAACTTTGATTCCTATATAATTTTATTGCTAGCTACCATATTGCAGAATGGTTCTTGGATGTAGTGTTTAGATAGTATTATTATTTTTATTTTTATATATTTTTTTATTATTGTTTTAATTAATGTTATTTGATATGCAAATTACTATATCATACGGTAGTCTTAAGGATAATATATTATTATTTTATCATTATTATTATTTATTTATGTATATATTAGTGATATTTTAAGCTGAATTATTTCGACATTTGATTATTGGGGAAATGGTCGTATAATCAGTACCATTGGAGAGCCATGAATATTATAACTGTCCTGTTTTTAAATCTCCGAAACAGTTACATGGTAAACAGCTGATGATCCCCGTGTTAATATTAGACGCTTAAGGTCTCCTGTTTTTGTTTCACTCTTAGATAATTAACGCCCTCCATTTTTTTTTTTTTTTTTTTTTTTTTTTTTTTTTTTTTTACTTATATATTTTTTTCATTTATTAATTTTCCAACGAATGTTAAGTCTGCAATATCTTGGATTTGGTTAGTTTGTCTTGGGATTTAAACTGCATTTTACATTTTTTTTTTAATGACTCAAAGCTTCTTTAGACTATATATATATATTTACTATTTCCTGTGTGTACATGTTCTTTGTTTTAACTTAGTAAAAACAAATGTGTGATAGATAGATAGATAGATAGATAGATAGATAGATAGATCTGCAAACTCTACAATAAATGCCTAGCTGAATCTTGCTTCCCCGATAGCTGGAAAATTGTCTCTGTGGTACCAGTCTACAAGAATTCTGGGAATAGAACAGATCCTCAGAACTACCGCCTAATCAGTCTACTGCCGATCTTTGCTAAAATCTTTGAATCCTTAATCAATCTAGCGATAGTACGGCACTTAGTTAATGCTAAACTTCTTTCTGACCACCAGTATGGATTTAGACAAGCAGACATCCTAACGGTCATCTCTGAACGCATGTATCATACACTCGATAAGGCAGGAGAAGCTAGGGCAGTAGCGCTTGATATATCCAAGGCCTTTGACAAGGTATGGCATAAAGGGCTTCTCCTGAAAATACACTCATACGGTATTACTGAGCAATTACTTAATATAATTAGATCCTTCCTAACCAAAAGAAAAATCCAGGTTGTCCTCGATGGCCGTTTATCCAAGCAACATGACATAAATGCTGTGTACCCCAGGGATCTACCCTTGGACTTTTGTTGTTCCTGATCTATATAAACGATCTCCCTGATGACAGAGTCTGAGATTGGTTTATTTGCTGATGACACCACGCTTTACTCTTGCCATGTTGGCAAAAAAGACGCGATCATATCCCCCCCCCCCCCTTTCCCCTTTTCTTTCTTCTCAGTAGCACCTTACGTCTAGTGGCGGCCTGTCTTATTTGGGGTGAACTACATTAAAAAAAGATAGAGAGATAGATAGAGAGAGAGAGTGTCATCCTTATTACTTCCCCTGAAAATCAGTTAATATTTTAAGAAAAGTTTAATAAATTATCTTTTTCATATTAAATTACTTCATTTAATTACTTTTAATATCGACAAAAATATTGTCCATATATATATATATATATATATATATATATATATATACAGGGTGGGCCAAAATAAGGGTCCTATCTTTAAATTTGAATAACTTGAATTTGAATAACTTCCACAAAATAAAAGTTAAACTCACCAAACTTTATGTGTGTGTAGACTGACCCTTCCGAGATTTTTTGAAATAAACAAAACAAATTTTAGCCGAAAAACACTTCTTAAAACTTACAAAAACTAAAGTATTGTTTTTTTACACTGTTTTGAGTTTTTTAAGCAAAAATAATGTTTTCTAAATGAGGGTACGTTCCTTAGGGCTAATACGGCTCATGCTTGCTTCGAAAGGGGTCCTTTACTTATTCTAAAAAAAAAAAAAAATCAATAAATAAAAAAATTATGAATTTTTAAAAATAGGACCCTTATTTTTGCCCACCCTGGATATATGGATAAAACAGATGATAAAATTACGAAAGAATAACACCAAACATCAACGGTTTAAAAAATAGTTATGCAAATTAGGCTGCGAAGAGTTGTGTGCGTTGCGTCTTTACGAGATATATATATATATATATATATATATATATATACAGTATTTTAAAATATGATGTTGTCTTATTAATTTAAATAGCCCTAACCCGTTTTGAAGCTAATATAGGAGTAATGAATGAAAAAAAGTTTTGCATTTATTCATTTAGATATATATATATATTTTTTTTCTATTCTATTTTATATAAGAGATATGTGAGCTGCTGATAGCAACGCATCGTGCGTCAGGGACACAAAAATCCCAAGGACATGTCAATTTCTAAAAAAAAAATATGATAGACAGAAAACTTAAAAGCATTTGACCCGACCTACCCACCGTTTTCTTTGTAACTGAACAATTTAATTTTGTGATGAGAATCAGTGAAATACATTTCAATATGTTCTCAAAAACGAATTACACTGAATTAGGTACAAGGTGAGTGTTAGATGATTTTCACTTCATCAAATAAAAGCTTTCACGATTCTTTAGATTGAATGTAATCTCTGTGTAAATCTGCATTTTGTCCTTTTTGGTTATGTTTTTATTAAATCTGATTTTATCACAAAAACCCGACGCATTTATATATTTGAACTATTTTCTTTTCCATTAGATTTTTTAATTTTTCGGTTTTTTCATCTTCAATCACTTCATGGATTGTCCGAAAAGGGGAGAGGGGTTAAGGGACGCATTAAAATTATAGCCATGGATTCCAAGACTAACCAAATTAAAACGCTATCAGCATCACACTGCGCATATATATATATATATATATATATAGGCCTAATCCCGGTCTTCACTGAATAATCTATTTTCTAAGTGAAAAATCTAAATCATATATATATATATATATATATAAAAAGGAGTAAGGCTACCAACATTTGTAAAATGTTTTTTTTCAACATTTATTTATTATTTCATTGTTTTATTTTATAATTTTATATAACGCGTTTCAAGCGGTGGTCCGCTTTCATCAGATATGTAAATCCATTTGAAGAAATGTCTTTCGATTTGAAAGAGTGCTGTTTCATTTGAGGAAATTTGTTATTGTTTGACGTTTTTGCGCATGCGTGGGTTTGCGGGTGTGTGAGTACGTGTTTTGATAATTTTATATCTTTTATTTGCCATTTTTCATGCTTCTCTTGGTCAAGTACGTGTTACTTTGACCCTTATTCCATCGGTCATCCCAGCTTCTCAGGGGGCGTAGATTTTCTTTTGAAATTTAATACTTTTTATTGCTTTTTGTTGTCGTCTCCAATTGACAACCATCGAGCTGAATCTTTTAAGGAGACTGCAAAGTAAAAGGGCACTGATAGTATATGCTAATACATATATTGTCATTAATATATATATATATATTAGTATTTCATGTATCCACATAAAATTTTATACGGAGATATAATTTTTTATGTATCAATTTTCAGTATTTACTTCAACAGTGCTCGATACGTAAGTAGAGCTTGGTAGTAAGCTATGAAAATATATTTATGGCAATTAAGCTACACAGAGGCTCCCGCGTTTCATCCCTGGGGTGAATCTTCAGGCTAAAATGCATATGCATATTATATATATATATATAACGTATTCGTAGAAGATGATGCACCTCTACAATATACAAAGTATTAATCACCTGATTCAATTGAATGGGGAGGGGGGGGGGTATTCTGTCCAGATAATTATCTGGATAACAGCGAACATGCCATAAATCAGGGGCGGGCAACCTCAGACCTGCAGGCCACATCCGGCCCGCGAAGGCTTAGCGTCCGGCCCGCCACCTTGCTATGTTTTATTATTGCAATCCGACCTGCGGACCTCCCAGTAAACCTCACATCATTTTGTGACAGACATAAAAGTAGGTTTTGATTAAGATTTAACGTGGGATAAAAATGTATAAATATCAGCGAGCGATGATGCATGTATATTTCATTTTTCTTTAACTATTAATTTCAAATTCTTGGCCTGAGATAAAAATAGAAAAAGAGAAAGAGAGAGGCAAAGAGGAAACGAGAGACGAGGAAAGAGCATAAAACAGAACTTATGTGAGGTGTGTCAAAACGAATGCTGGATCAACTTGCTACTTCCCAGTCATTATTTTTTTATGATTCCAAAATGGCTCTTCGTCGGCGCCTTTTATAACATCACATACAGAAGTCTCTTGAGAAAAAATATCAGATTTGTAGAGTGTTCAATGCAATTTTTGTACAATTTATTCATGTAAACAAAATATAGTAATTCTGAGATTTCGTTTTTTACTCCGCCCCACGATCTCCTTCCAAAAGTCTCATCTGGCCCTCACTCTGAAAAGGTTGCCCGCCCCTGCCATAAATAGACCGCCGAAGAAACACAAACGATTACGTAAGATGTAATATTTATTTACAGAAATTATAATCCAGGGAACAAAATCCAAATATAGGTGAAAAGAATTTTCTTTGGCTCTGAAATTCAAAACGCCTACCGTCAAGTCTTGAACGTAAGGGAGAAACCATAAATCCAGGAAAAGATATTACTTTTTGGTGCTTGTTGCTTAAAAGTCCGAAAAAAAGATTTTTGTCTTTTACTGTTTAAGAGGTAAATAAGGGGCAGTAACTCTTATCAACTGTTGTTATTACATGTAACGTAATTTACAGAAAATTAATTAGTAATAAATGAACAACAAAGTATACAGCAATGGAAAATTTAAGAATTTATTGTGTTTATACTTGGGTTTTATACTGAATAAAATTCAGCAATTTGTTTGCGAATTTGGGCAAAAGCATTTACAGGTTTGAATTTCTGCCGCCACATGAATTCTGCGAGATACGAATCCACCATTTGCGTGTGGGTGCCACATTCAATTTTATTTCTTTTTTTTTTTTGCTTCACACCACATACGTTCAACGTGGTTAGTGGTGGCCCCGGTTTGTGGATCAACAAAATTGTACTTGTGATTCACACGCAAATGATGGAATCCTTCGGCACCAAGGCGATCGTATGCTCGTAAAATCTGGCTCAAAATTACAACTAAGAGTTACTGCCCCTTATTTACCTCTTAAACAGTAAAAGACAAAGAAATCTTTTTTTCGGACTTTTAAGCAACAAGCACCTACTTTTTTCTTAATCTAATTCCCAACATTTTGATTTAAGTTTAAAACTGTATTTTGTGCAGGAAAGGATTTTGTTGTTTTTAGTAGGAAGTATCTTGTTTAAACTTTTAGATTTTTGTTAAATCACTTCAAATATATCATTTCTTTGGAAAGTTCTTATTTTCTTTGCAGCGAAGGTTATGAAGATATTCATTTACCAAGGTAAAAATGGAAAACTTCTCATCTTGGCAACGGAAATTGGTTTTATCTGCCATTGTGTAAAGCGATGGAAACTTGATTGTTCCGATGCAATGTGCAAGAGTGTTGGTGACTCGGGCACTGATGTGAACGTATAGGCGACCTTCATTTAACTCAACTTATTTTAAGTGTGTTCGCTTCCGCTTTTCATGTACGAGGTGACCAGGCATGTTGAATTCAGATTTTCTGTCGACAAATGATAAAGTTACAAATTTATTTTCACCATTCGGGAATCGGGTTATTCGTTCTCTGCTAAACTTTATGGTTGTCTGCTTTTTTTAATTTTTTTTTTTTAATTTTTTTTTTTTAATTTTTTTTTTTTCAATTTTTTTTTTTCAATTTTTTTTTTTTACTGTATTTTAAAAAGAAAAAGATTTCAGGTTTTAATAAAATAACCGAGTAACCAAAAGTTGCGATTTTAATGAAATAAAATCTTTATCAAGGATGGAATGGAGATATTATCAGAATGCATGAATGTAGAAGGAAATATCCTTCATTTGAGTCTTAAGTCAGTGGGTCATTTATAGTCATTAGTTAAGAGCTTTGGTATTTTGAATTGTTGTCATTTTGGTGAAGGTTTTTTATGCTTCAAGTTCTTTATATCTTCAAATGTTTAATCATGGTTTTTGGTTTGGTTGTTTTACGACATATCAACTCTTTTCAGGTTATTTAATGCTGAATCCGTTCATTTTGGTGAAGGTTTTTATGCTTCAAGTTCTTTATATCTTCAAATGTTTAATCATGGTGTTTGGTTTGGTTGTTTTGTTTTACGGCATATCAACCCTTTTCGGGTTATTTAATGCTGAATCTGGTCATTTTAATGAAGGTTTTTTATGCTTCAAGTTCTTTATATCTTCAAATGTTTAATCATGGTTTTTGGTTTGGTTGTTTTGTTTTACGGCATATCGACCCTTTTCGGGTTATTTAATGCCGAATCTGGTCATTTTGGTAAAAGTTTTTATGCTTCAAGTTCTTTATATCTTCAAATATTTATTCATGGTTTTTGTTTGGTTGTTTTGTTTTATGACATATCAACCTTTTTCGGGTTATTTAATGCTGAATCCATCCATTTTGGTGAAGGTTTTTTATGCTTCAAGTTCTTTATATCTTCAAATGTTTAATCATGGTTTTTGGTTTGGTTGTTTTGTTTTACGGCATATCAACCCTTTTTCGGGTTATTTAATGCCAAATCTGGTCATTTTGGTAAAAGTTTTTATGCTTCAAGTTCTTTATATGTTTAAGTATTTATTCATGGTGTTTGGTTGAGTGGGGGGGAGAAGGAAGAGGGGAGAAGAGGAGAGGGAGGGAAATTGTTTTTTTTTTTTGATTTTGCAGAACATGATTGAGTTTTGCAAAGGAAAAATAAAATAAAACATCAATGTTTGGTGCATTTTGAGTCAGGAAGAGAGGATGAAAGGACATAAGATTGAAACGAAGAGATAAAAGATGAAGAAAGAAAACTTTAAAAGACAAAACAATCTTACTGTGATTATCGTTCGGCAATAAGGGTAAGCATTCCAAGCCTCTTCATGAATCTCAAGAGCTTCTTTGGGGGCCAAGTATCTGATAAATCTTGGGACTTTACTTTAAAAAAAGAAAAAAAACATACATCAAATTAAAAATTAAAAAAAAAAAAAAAATAACATACATCAAATTAAAAAAAAAAAAAAATACATCAAATTAAAAATTTAAAAAAAAAACATACATCAAATTAAAAATTAAAAAAAAAAATACATCAAATTAAAAATTTAAAAAAAAAACATACATCAAATTAAAAAAAAAAACATACATCAAATTAAAAATTTAAAAAAAAAAAAACACATCAAATTAAAAATTAAAAAAAAAAAAAATTAAAAATAACATCAAATTAAAAATTTAAAAAAAAAAAAAACATACATCAAATTAAAAAAAAAAAAACATACATCAAATTAAAAATTAAAAAAAAACAAAAAAACATACATCAAATTAAAAATTTAAAAAAAAAAAAAAACATACATCAAATTAAAAAAAAAAAAACATACATCAAATTAAAAATTTAAAAAAAAAAAAAAAAAATCAAATTAAAAATTAAAAAAATAACATACATCAAATTAAAAATTTAAAAAAAAAAAAAAAAAATCAAATTAAAAATTAAAAAAATAACATACATCAAATTAAAAATTTAAAAAAAAAAAAAAATGCATCAAATTAAAAAAAACAAAAAAAACGTGAGAATAACATCCATGATGAGAACAATAGTCCAAATAAACCCAATAATACAAATTATCAATCTTTATCTCAAAAATTCTGAAGCATAAAAAAAATAGGTTTATTTTCCCCCGTTTCATTCAACTGTACATGAAAGTGTCCAAATAGATAGCCGTGCAACCACGGGTCAGGATAACGCAAACAAAGGAAGATCTTTTTAATATTGAAATTCAAAATTCTTTCATTTGTGATTTCCGTATTTGATTCGATGATACGCATGCCGTGACAAATCTTTTAGATCAAAGTTCAAGAAATAAAAGGTAAAATAAAGAATGTTCACGACAACTTGCCTTTGGCAGAAAATAGGAATTTATTTACTTTAGTTTGACGTGTACAGATTTCTAAGAGTTTGACAGAATGAGCAGCAGTTCAAAATCGACATTACGGGTACACATATGGTAAACAATGCCTATTATATTTTTAAATCCTAAATATGAATTATCTCCCTTGTTGGTTTCTAGTTTTAGATCATTTTAAAAAGTTTCATATTAGCAATCGTATGGGTTGGACTAAGTAATTTTAAAAAACAAATTGTAGCAAAGTATGTTATATTGCCAATAACATTGTACAACAATAACAAATCAGAATTGACTAGACAGATTGAAAGTTTGATTTGTCAGCTTCAATACTATTTGGGTCTGACTTTGAAATCCAATTAGATAAATTTATTATGTTAAATTGTAATATCTATTTTAGGAAAAGTTGGGTCTATCTGCGGAAGAGACTCTTACCAGTTAAACAAAAATAAGTTTGTATTATCGAGTTTATTCGGACCATTGTTCTCATCTTGGATGTTATTCTCACAATGTTTGAGCCGATGCAACCTTCAGATGTGGTTGATAAACTCAGGAATCTGTATAGAATTTCTAACCGATTCCTGTGTTTGATAAAGATTCACGAATTCAAAAAGATGCACCTGAAAAAAAGTCAAAGGTTACATCGGCTGAAATGTTGTGATTAACATCCAAGATGAGAACAGTAGTCCGAATAATCCAAATAATCGAAATTATCAATCATCATCTCAAAAATTCAGAACATACTATCTAATAAGTAAAAGCACTTGAAGAAGGTGTGAGGTTACATCGGCCGAAACGTTGTGTGATGAACATCCAAGATGAGAACAGTAGTCCGAATAATACAAATAATACAAATTATCAATCCTCATCTCAAAAATTCTGAAGCATAAAAAAAATAGGTTTATTTTCCCCGTTTCATTCAACTGTACATGAAAGTGTCCAAATAGATAGCCGTGCAACCACGGGTCAGGATAACGCAAACAAAGGAAGATCTTTTTAATATTGAAATTCAAAATTCTTTCATTTGTGATTTCCATATTTGATTCGATGATACGCATGTCTTGACAAATCTTTTAGATGAAAGTTCAAGAAATAAAAGGTAAAATAAAGAATGTTCACGACAACTTGCCTTTGGCAGAAAATAGGAATTTATTTACTTTAGTTTGACGTGTACAGATTTCTAAGAGTTTGACAGAATGAGCAGCAGTTCAAAATCGACATTACGGGTACACATATGGTAAACAATGCCTATTATATTTTTAAATCCTAAATATGAATTATCTCCCTTGTTGGTTTCTAGTTTTAGATCATTTTAAAAAGTTTCATATTAGCAATCGTATGGGTTGGACTAAGTAATTTTAAAAAAACAAATTGTAGCAAAGTATGTTATTATATTACCAATAACATTGTACAACAATAACAAATCAGAATTGACTAGACAGATTGAAAGTTTGATTTGTCAGCTTCAATACTATTTGGGTCTGACTTTGAAATCCAATTAGATAAATTTATTATGTTAAATTGTAATATCTATTTGTAGGAAAAGTTGGGTCTATCTGCGGAAGAGACTCTTACCAGTTAAACAAAAATAAGTTTGTATTATCGAATTTATTCGGACCATTGTTCTCATCTTAGATGTTATTCTCACAATGTTTGAGCCGATGTAACCTTCAGATGTGGTTGCCAAACTCAGGAATCTGTATAGAATTTCTAACCGATTCCTGTGTTTGACAAAGATTCACGAATTCAAAAAGATGCACTTGAAAAAAAGTCAAAGGTTACATCGGCTGAAACGTTGTGTGATGAACATCCAAGATGAGAACAGTAGACCGAATAATCCAAATAATCCAAATTATCAATCCTCATCTCAAAAATTCAGAACATACTATCTAATAAGTAAAAGCACTTGAAGAAGGTGTGAGGTTACATCGGCCGAAACGTTGTGTGATGAACATCCAAGATGAGAACAGTAGTCTGAATAATACAAATAATACAAATTATCAATCCTCATCGCAAAAATTCTGAAGCATAAAAAAAATAGGTTTATTTTCCCCCCGTTTCATTCAACTGTACATGAAAGTGTCCAAATAGATAGCCGTGCAACCACGGGTCAGGATAACGCAAACAAAGGAAGATCTTTTTAATATTGAAATTCAAAATTCTTTCATTTGTGATTTCCGTATTTGATTCGATGATACGCATGTCTTGACAAATCTTTTAGATCAAAGTTCAAGAAATAAAAGGTAAAATAAAGAATGTTCACGACAACTTACCTTTGGCAGAAAATAGGAATTTATTTACTTTAGTTTGACGTGTACAGATTTCTAAGAGTTTTGGACAGAATGAGCAGCAGTTCAAAATCGACATTAAGGGTGCTTCATACTAAACGAAAGCAATGTATATAATTATTTCCACAATCAGACAACGCCACAGCCCACATAAACCATGAAAGCCACAAACCGGAAATCCTAAATTCGAGTTTCGCCCTCCTTAGGGCTCAACAGTAGAACATATCCGAACTCAGGATTCGAAACCCGAGTCACTTACATTTGAGGCGAGTACTCTGCCACTGAGCAGCCTCACCACATACAACAATGTTTTATTAACAAACACAGATTAAGCAAACCGCGTCGAAGGCCGACTGTGGAATGTACCTACTCTTCTCAACAAGGGGTGTAGTCATCCAACTACTTAGAACCCAGGCCGATGTCTCACGAGTAGGATTTTATACTCACTAGAACGATGTCATCCAACAAGCTAACATTATATTAGATTTTTGAATGTGAGATGATATATATAATTATTTCCACAATCAGACAATGAGCCCAAAGGAGGGCGAAACTCGAGTCTAGGACTTCCAGTTTGTGGTTTTCATGGGTTGTGGGCTGCGGCGTTGTCTAATTGTGCAAATAATCATATATCTCACATAAAAAAAATTACATATATATATATATTTAATAAGTAAGAAACTAAAAGTAAACTTTTAGTAGAAAGAACCTATAGTGAAATGGTAAAAGCTCAATATACGAGATAGAGCAATTATTGGACACCTTACCGTTGGACAATTACCACCTGGACAAACCCAATACCTTTTTACTCAAACTTTTTTTCACCCATCTTTTTCTTAATATTTTTTCAAATGTTGAACTTTGGCTTTTCTATTGCCAACTTATCTATCTGTAAAATTCCTCTGATAAGATTTCGATCTTTGAAAAGCCTTGGCTTAAGGAAAGAGCTATAAACGTATAAACATAATTTTATTACAGAATATACCTTGCATTGAACATCCGTGCATGTTTATCACTCTTTGACAATCTTTCTTTATATATATATATATATATATATACAGGGTGGGCCAAAATAAGGGTCCTATCTTTAAATAACTTGAATTTGAATAACTTTCACAAAATAAAAGTTAAACTCACCAAACTTTATGTGTGTGTAGACTGACCCTTCCGAGATTTTTTGAAATAAACAAAACAAATTTTAGCCGAAAAACACTTCTTAAAACTTACAAAAACTAAAGTATTGTTTTTTACACTGTTTTGAGTTTTTTAAGCAAAAATAATGTTTTCTAAATGAGGGTACGTTCCTTAGGGCTAATACGGCTCATGCTTGCTTCGGAAGGGGTCCTTTACTTATTCTAAAAAAAAAAAGAAAAAAAAAAAAAAAAAAAATCAATAAATAAAAAAGTTATGAATTTTTAAAAATAGGACCCTTATTTTTGCCCACCCTGTATATGTGTGTTATAATGAAATATATATGTATATAAATTAACCGCCGACTCGCTATTTACAAAGTTAAATTCCTCGTTAATTATTAGCTAATTCGCTATGGCCGAGGGGTTAACGCTCTTGACTACGAATCAGTGGCGATTTGTGATCGGAGTTCGAGCCCGCTGACCGTTGAGAATTAACTTCCTGTACTGAAGATTGCGTTAGCATGAAACATTTGTCTGTAGGTAATAAATAATTAATATTTATTTGTAAATATTATTATTATATATATATATATATATATATACATACATACATACATACAGAGTGGTGCAAAAGTCACGCATTAGTTTGAATCAGTGACAACTGATTCAAACTAATGCGTGACTTTTGCGTGATTGTTTGGCGAGCGCTTAATTAGCAGATTTTCTGATTTTAACTGGCCTTCACGTTCACCGGATTTAACAGCCCGACTTTTTCCTTTGGGGTTATCTTAAGGAAAGGGTATATGTGAACAAGCCTACAACGATTCAAGAGCTTAAAACCAATATAAGACATGAAATCCAAGAACTAGAGCCAGTTATTCTAAGGAGTGTAATGGAAAATGCCCTAACTAGAGCCCGTCTTTGTGAGGCCGAAAATGATGGCCATTTAAAGGATATTATTTTTAAAACTACTGCAACAAAATTAACAAGTAAATGTATTATTTATCAGAAAAGTCTAGATTCTATCACCTAAACAAACCAATGCGCGACTTTTGCGTCACCCGGTGTGTGTATATATATATATATATATAATGTAAGTTTGTAATCCGAGGCAGGAGCAATGTGATATAGGTACCGGAAGGTGGAACAGATGAACAAAAATAAATAAGAGAAAATAATGGAATCTCAAATCAATTTATTAATATTTCACGTAAAACAAATTAAATACCAGAACAGTAAATAGAAAAAAGTTTACTGTCAAGCAATTAAAAAGTTCCGGAAAAAAGTTAAACTTTAATTTTCGAGAGCGCGACCTCTCATTATCAAAAGATCAAAAATATGACCAAGTGGTCGAAAGAAACGAGATGGAAATATGTATATGAATTTTCATCTTAACCCTATTATGGGCATATGATTTCAGTATACTGGCATTTTTCATGAAATATCACTACTTTTGTAAAGGCTATGCCTCAATACAATGCCTTCTCATAACTGATATAGTTGGTAGTTTGACTAATCAAGGTACAGGTAAAAGTTTACTTTTAGTTTCTTACTTATTAAATATATATATATATATATATGTAATTTTTTTTTTATGTGAGATATATATGATTATTTGCACAATTAGACAACGCTGCAGGCATGAAAACCACAAACTGGAAGTCCTAGACTCGAGTTTCGCCCTCCTTTGGGCTCATTGTCTGATTGTGGAAATAATTATATATATCATCTCCCATTCAAAAATCTAATATAATGTTAGCTTGTTGGATGACATCTTACTCGTGAGACATCGGCCTGGGGGTCTAAGTAGTTGGATGACTACACCCCTTGTTTGAGAACTCAAAGTTGAATTGTAATACATTTTATGTACAAGAAACTAAAATCTAATACTAGGAGTGTTTAAAAATGAATATATCGCAAGATTTCTTTGGTATCATTGTAAATGAACACCTTCCGCTAAATCACCCCCCTTGCCTCCCTAAAATATGAGATTCTACCTTTTTTAGGCAATTACATGTGAACACCCTGAAAAACTTGGAAAAAAGGAAAAAAAAAAAAGAAAAAAATTTTTTAGAATTTTGAATGGGAATTAGTTTCACATAAATTTAATGTAAAATAATCCTTCATTTTGGAGCCATTTCAGCATTTTACCAATTTTTTTTCTATGGAAGATAAATCCTGTGCGCTTTTTTGTATGGGGGTCTGATTTTTTTAATTTTTATTTTATTTTATTTTTTTTAAATTTTTTTTTTAGACGATTATGTAGTTTTAATGGGCTTTTTGTAGGATGAGGGCTTGCCACTCGGACTTAGGGTTAGTGATAGGTTAAGGAAGGATTTTTGTTTTGGATGGAGGTTGCCATTCAGACTTAGTGTTAGGGTTAATGGAGTTTTCTTTTAGGGGCTGACCTGTCACTCGGATTTAAGGTTAATGGTACGACATTCAAGAGAAGGCATTTTTAGAGAGTGAGCTTGTTAGTGGTAGAGTAATTATTTACTTTATATCAAGTTTTCAGTTTGAAAAAATATCTTTAAAATTGCACTACAAAGGTCGGGAAATGGGAGATCATCTTACATTAAATTAATATGCAAAACTGATCCCTCACTCTAAACTCTAAATTATTTTTTTGTTGTCTTTTTTTTTTTTCCCCATCAAGACTTTTAGGGTGTTCATACAATCACCTTAAAAAATTTATTTTTTTATTTTTTTAATTTTTTTAATTTTTTTATTTTTTAAAATTTTTTTTATTTTTTTAAATTTTTTTTTAATTTATTTTTTTATTCATTTTTTTATTTTTTTATTGGTTTTTAATCGGCGACGAGAAAGTCATTACTAGAATTAAAGTTCAAAAGTTGAGTATATTATAAACGAAGCACAAACCGCATTGTCTTTTTTTCTTCAAAAGTCGGTAAATGAAGTTTTACAAAACTGTTTATAACCAGCTGCTGTATCAGCGATAATACTATTGTTAGAGCGCTTGCTTGCGGAGTCTAGGGTGATTCTGTAACTGGGCTCAAATCTTGCGACCGTCCGATATTATCTCCTACACTAATGATAGCGTAAGCTTGAAACACCGGCGCATGTAGGTAAAAATAATTTAATATATCTATCTATAACACACACACACACACCCACCCACCCACACACACTATTGTCAGCATTGGCCAGTACCTAAGAAGCTCCTTAAACCCCAGCCTAGCAATGGCACGTGACCGTCAAGAGCCAGCAAAACAAATTCCATCACAAAGTTGGCCAAGCATTTTGGACAAGGCTGTCATATAGATGAGGCAGAAACACCAAACAATCCTGCCACAGAGATAGCCCAAAAGAGCCGCAAGAGATACACCCAGACTTTTAAGAACAGGTGCATTGATGAGTGGTCAGGACAGAAACGCGTCACATACTTCCTCGATTAACTATCCAAGGACTATATTGATAAGGAAAGGTCCTTGGACTGGCTAAGAAGGGGAGCCCTCCACTACGACCAGGAGAGGCTTATAATGGCCGCCCAAGACCAGGGCCTGATGACAAATGCGTTTAAAAAGATGGCTGGTCTCAGTCTGGACAACAAGTGCAGGTTTTGCCACACTGAAGTGGAGAGTGTGAGCCACCTGATATCGAGTTGCAAAATCATGTTGGCAGATGGCTCTTACACGGCATGACATAATGGAGTGTGCAGGTACCTCCACTGGACCATCTGTAAGAAACTGAATATCAGATGTAGCAGCAGGCACTGGGAAGATCTACCTGAGAGAACTGTGGGGAATGAGACATACACTATCCATTATGACCATGAAATCCCCACAGCTACCTATCTGGAAAACGCAGCTATCAAACCTGACATTGTCATATGGAACAAGAGAGAGAGAGAGAGTGGCAACTTTGGTTGAGGTCAGTGTCCCTAATGATGGGGGCCTAAACAGAGCTGAAAGGGAGAAAATAACAAAATATCAGGGTCTAATGTATGATATGAAAAGAAACTGGAACCTCAAAGAGATCTCCATCATTCCAGTTATCATGGGAGCCACTGGACTCATGAAGAAGAACTTGAAAAAGTATTTGGCAAGTATACCTGGTGAACCAAGTGCAAGAGAAATCCAAACAACTGCACTCAAGGGAACCGCTAGAATCCTGAAAAGAGCTCTCGGTTGGAGTCTGTAAATAGCGGGTGATCGTATGGCATTTGGAAGAATGCCCCATCCCCAGCAAATGAAAAGAAAAATTTTTAAAAAGAGAATACCGGTCCTAGGATCGGTAAAATTACCTCCCCCCCTTCCTTCGAACAGAATAGTTACAAGAGTTTGATTTTATCAAATGTCTAAAATGTTGAGGGGTTACAGTTAGCAGTTACACAACAGATCTATTTCTTCTGTATGTACACACAATATCTTGCGTAGTAATACGTTGTTCATAACTACACATGCGCCCTTTTCAGCTTTTTTTTTTTTAAATTTCCACCCGGCTTGGTTTGCGCGCAAATACAATGCAGTTCCTGAACGAGATAAGAAACTAAAAAACATGTTCTCGTTCTTTGCCAGAAAACGGCAAGACAGGATTGAACTCCAGAACTCAATATTCTGCCTTTAGCCCAAGCCAGCCAGCCTGCCGAGCAAACTTACTGTGGCGGAATTGATGATCTTGAGCCAGAATCGAGCGGTGGAGGTGGCCCGGACTTACTTCATCCCCGCAATAAGAGGGTCCGCCTTTGCCTGGCTTGCAGATGGAAAGGGAAATAAGTTTTTGCTTACTAGTTTTCTAGTGAGGATTGAACTCGCAACCTCGAAGTAACAAATCTATTGGTTGCTGCACAATAATAATAGACTTAATTATCATGACAAATAGTGAGCCAGCGGATTGTGTTTTTTCTGATTGGTTAAGCGGAATTAACTGAGGGAAAATCTGCTAATAAAAAGACAAGAAAATCAGAAGAAAGGAAAGGAGAAACGTGAGTGTCGAGTGAGATTCTGCGGTGAGCCGAATTGTTTTCGTTCATTGGAGCTCGAAGTTACACAGAGGGTTTTTGTGCTTCTACAGGAATTGAACCGAACTGAGTTTTTTTTTGTTTGTTTGTAAAACGTTTGAAGTCTAGTCATAGATGTAGAACAGTTGAGGTAACAGGGTCAGTTTAGAGGGGGAAGGCCAAAGAAAACATATGAGGAATGTGGCGGAATTGATGATCTTGAGCCAGAATTGAGCGGTGGAGATGGCCCGGACTTACTTCATCCCCGCAGTAAGAGGGTCCGCCTTTGCCTGGCTTGCAGATGGAAAGGGAAATAAGTTTTGACTTACTAGTTTTCTAGTGAGGATTGAACTCGCAACCTCCAAGTAACAAATATAGTGGTTGCTGCACAATAATACGTGGATTCGCCTTGACGACAAATAGTGAGCCAGCGGATTTTTTTTTTTTCTGATTGGTTAAGCGGAATTAACTGAAGGAAAATCTGCTAATAAAAAAAGAAAATCAGGAGAAGGTAAGGTAAGATGTTGCTTTACGGCACATCGACCCTAAGGGTCATTTCGTGCCATGAGTGTGGAAGGGAGTGTCCTTCATTTGAATCTTAAGTCAGTGATATTTTAAATTGTTTAAGGTTAAATGCATCTTATGGCCCCTGTTTTAGGGCCTAAAATTAAATTTTGGCTATTTCGTTTGTTTTGTATTAAATCTTTAGATGAGTTCCAAAAGGTTTATTTTCTTAAAGAAATGTAATATTTTGTAAGTCGTTACTTTCTCAAATAATGTTTTTAGTGTTTGTTCATTAAAGTATTTTCTACGGGTATTTCATATTTTTTGCAATAAAATCAAGAGAAAGTGAAGTCAGTGTCGAGTGAGATTCTGCGGTGAACCGAATTATTTTTCATTCATTGGAGTTACAGAGGGTGTTTGTGCTTCTACAGGAATTGAACCGAACTGAGATTTTTTTTTTGTTTAACGTTTGGAGTCTAGTCATAGACTTCTGAATTCTCATTTTCACTTACATACCGATGTTCCTATTTCAATCGAACGATAAATAAAGTT
>OY744555.1:2421599-2444099 GCA_963556195.1 Sepiola atlantica | reverse complement strand
ACCCATCCCAGGGGGGTGAATGCTGTTTTAAGTACAAGTATATCTGGGCTGGTGCACCAACCTTTTGGAAAGAGTTCAAAAAAGAATTTGTAACTTAATAAGTCCCACACTGTTTGCCAAGCTCTATCCCCTGTCACATCGCTGCAGTGTTGACTCCCTGTGTTTGTTTTACAAGTACTTCCATGGAATGTGTTTCAATGAACTTACTGTCCTTGTATTCCCCCTCATCGAAAATACCTCCGACCCACCCAATTAGCAGCAAAATCCCACCCCTTCACCGTAGAGGTTCCTAGATAACAGAAAAGTTTTAACTAATAGTTTTTTTCTCTGGACCACTCGCCTTTGGAATTCCCTCCCTACTCTCGGTTGTGCAGAAATTTAAATGTAATGTGAATAAACATCTTGCTGCCCAGCTCCCAACCTATCTTAGTAGCCTATTACTCCTCAGCGGCAATATGCCTTTGCGATGGTGAATAAGTTTTTTAAAAAATGAATAAAAAATTAAATCAAACCCAAAATGATATAAATACATTGTATGTATGTATCTCAAAATAATTTGTTTTATTAAATTTTTTTTTTTTGAAAATGTTACTATTATTTTTTTATTTTTATTTGAAAGCGTAAACCATTATTTTTATGGAGAATTATTGAAGTTGTTCCAAGGTGAGAAAAGTAACCTCCCCCTTATTTTCGAAAAAAAAAAAAAAAAAAAAAAAAAAAAAAAAAAATTAAAATAAAACATAAAAAAAAATTTTTGAATTAATTTTTTTAAAACTTAAAAAATTTAAAAATAAATAAAATCAATGCAGTAAAAAAAAAAAATGAAAATAAAAATAAAAAAACAATGCAGTTAAAAGTCTATTTCAACTTAAAATTTAAAAAAATAATAAAATAAAAGAAATATACCCAAAACCTTTCTAAAAAAAAAAAAAAAAAAAATTAATAAATAAAATAAAATAAAGATTTTACAAAGTTACAAGAGACATTCTGCTCCAAACTACACATCACCGTTATATTGAGAATTCCTGAGTTTTCTCCAAGGTGAGGAGAGTAACCTCCATCGATGTGGTAGGAGGCACAATATCGGCTTGTCAGGAGAATATTGATTTAACATACTGATATCGTGTAAGGACGACGTAGTCAAACTAGGCAGGAAAAAGCAAGGTTGTTTCTGCAAGATACACCTTGTCCCGCCACCGATATCAACTCTTATATTGATCTTATTCTAACTTAAGAATTTGGGTTGCACAATAGGAGGAAACATGAAAATAGTACCTTTTGTCTCAGATTTTGTGTAAGCGTGTGGAGATATATATATATATATATATATAGTCTAAAGAAGCTTTGAGTTATTTTAAACAAAAAGACAAAAAAAAAAAAGGAAAATGCAGTTTAAATTCCCAGAGAAACTAACTAAATCCAAAATAGTGTAGACTTAACACCCGTTGGAAAATTCATAAATAAATAATATATAATAGTAAGTAAATAAAATAAAAAGGGGGATTTAGTATCTAACAGTGAAACAAAAGCAGGAGACCTTAACGTAAGCATCTAATATTAACACGGGGATCTTCAGCTGTTTACCATGAAACTGTTTCGGAGATTCAAAAACAGGACAGTTATATGCATGGCTCTCCAATGGTACAGATAAAACTACCATTTCCCCAATAATTCAGCTTAAAATGTTACTTATATATACATAAATAAATAATAATAATAATAATAATAAACTACCTTAAAACTACCGTGTGATATGGTAATTTGCATATCAAATAAAATTCTTTATAACAATAGTAATACTAGTAATAATAATAATAATAAAATACTATCTAAACACTACACCTACGAACCATTCTGCGATATGGTAGCTAGAAATAAAATTATATAAGAATTAAGGTTGCATTAAATAAAAAAAAAAAAAAAAAAAAAAAAAAGAAAAAGCTTAGTACCTTTGGTACCAGAAAGGCAAATAGATAAGAGGAAATATATATATATATATATATAAGTAATCCAGGTAGGGTAAAATCCACAGGATAGAAATCCAAAGGGAATCAAACCGGGTTTATAAAAGAGTGCTCAATAAAAAATATAGAGCTGTATTGTGAATGCTTTTATTCAAACATGTACAAGGTCTGCTACACTGGCATGTCGATGTTATCGATCTACAGCTCTCAACAGCTTCTCCCTGGAATTCAGCAACCAGGTTGGATCAAAAAATAATTCTCTGCCTGATGAGACCTCAGCTCTTGAGAGCTGTAGATCGATAACATCGACATGCCAGTGTAGCAGACCTTGTACATGTTTGAATAAAAGCATTCACTATATATATATATATATATATATATATATATATATATATAGTGTGTAACCCGGATATAAGAGAGCTGTCAGGACCGGAGAATAAGTCTCTTATATCCGGGTTCCTCTTATATCCGGGTATTGTCTATTTTGTTTATGTAAGTATGGAAACACCACATATAACGCTTTTTACACACAGAACACTAGTTTATTTAACAGTTAGAGACATAACAAATACTTTTCAATCAGTTTTCACAAATAATTCAGTCAAAAATTACTTTTTCTTAAAAATGGCAGTCATTTTTGATTGTACTCAAATCTCTTTGTTAAACCCGGATATAAGTCTCTTATATCCGGGTTCGCCTTCTAACAATAACAAAAAAAAAGAAACCTGTTTTATGAATATTTTATGGATATGGCTATAGTGAAGGTCATAGAAAGACTCACGAATGAGGTGAGAAAATTTAGCAACGTCTTTTGACTGATTTACGACATCACACAGTCACTCAAAACGAACTCTTATATTGGGGAGGACAGAGAAGAAGTATCTTATAGCCGGGTTTCACTTATATCCGGGTCTAATTCATAGACATTAATACAGGCTGTAATTTGGGACCAGAGACAATGTCTCTTATATTCAGGTTTCTCTTATATCCGGGTTACACTATATATATATATATATATATATATATATATATATATATATAGTAGTAAGCTATAGAAATATATTCATAGCAATTAAGCTACACAGAGGCTCCAGCATTTCATTTTAGCCTGAAGATCCCCCCCCCCCCCGGGAGCCTCTGTGTAGCTTAATTGCCATAAATATATTTTCATAGCTCTACTTACGTATCGAGCACTGTTGAAGTAAATACTGAAAATTGATACATAAAAAATCATCTCATACAATTTTATGTGGATACATGAAATACTAATATATATATATATATATATATATATTCCATGATAAAAGCCAGTATATTGAAATCATATGCCCTTAATAGGGTTAAGATGAAAATTCATATACACTAAATGTACAAAAGCAAGGAAATTCCCAAATTTTTACACTTTTATTGTCGATAAGGGTATGCGCACACAACAAGGCTATGTATTTTACTGGTAGGAATTTTTCTTCAGCGCACCTCACACACTTCATCCACTCATGCATAGAGATTTATACTGTAGCGATGTGATAATGAAATGGTTTGGTTGATATGTAGTCATACCCTTAATGACAATTAACATAAGGTTTTAAGTTGTCTTTTAATTAAAGAGAAAAACTAACCTAATAAATATAACTGACCGAGCGAATAGAAAACTAAGCCAGTTAAACCAGTGGTTATTGGCATAACTATGGTTACTGGTGGCAAATCAATGTTAAAGAAACAATGGATGCAACTATGGAAATATAGAACATTCCGTTCGGAATAGATGGAATAATCAATAAGGAAAGGAAAATGCTTATGCGTCTAACATGACACGTCAAAAAAAAAAAAAAAATTAAAATAAAAAAATAAGTAATAAAAAATTTTTTAAATAAAAAAAATAATAAAAAAAAAAAAAAAAAAAAAAAAATCCTTTCCCCCAGGTGTGCATTTTCAGTAGTACTGGTTTAAATCTGGAATTAAAAGGTAAATGATTTTTCTTACATATAATTATGCGGCCTTAGGGCTGGGTTTAACCGTCAGACAGCTAGCAATAACTCCTTTCGAAAAACAAGACCGAGCCATAGCATATTCTAATCGCAGGTTTTATTGTCCATCGAAAAGAATGAAACCGCATGGTGGAATTTCAATCTCCCTACAGATTCGACATTTTAGCCATCTTCGTTTTTTTACTATGCTGCCTTAGGGCCGGGTTTAACCGTCAGACAGCTAGCAATAACTCCTTTCGAAAAACAAGACTGAACCATAGAATATTTTAATCGCAGGTTTTTTACCTTTTCGATGGACAATAAAACCTGCGATTAAAATATTCTATGGCTCAGAGTCTTGTTTTTGGAAAGGAGTTATTGCTAGCTGTCTGACGGTTAAACCCGGCCCTAAGGCAGCATAATAATCGATATAATAATACACTTTGTTCGTACGTACATCATCATCATCTACCTCTCCTTTTTTTTTTTTTTAAAAGATGGGATCGTCTGCGCTGAAGATGCAATGCAAAATAAGTATTTATTTTTTTATATTTCATCTGTTATCGCTGTTGTGTCTAACATCATCATCATCATCATCATCAACCGGTTTATTTGTTGAATCAGGCCACAATTAACCCTCTGATGAGGGTGGGGCCTGATTGTCTAGTCTCGAAATCTAAGTCTTCCTCTCCACTCCTGTCTTTGGCAAGGCTTGATGGAATCCATACCCATGGCCTTCCTATCACGTTTGACTACGTCCTCCCAAGTCAACTTGGGTTTGCCAGTGGTGATGTTCTCTGCTGACACATTCTACTTTCGGACTTTAGCAATCCAGCCATCGCTACGCTCAATGTGACCCAACCAACGCAGTCTGTTCTTCTGCATGATGTCCGCAAGGCTTTTCAAGTCGACCTGTGAGAGCAGGGATTCAAAAGAAACGTACTGTTCAGGCCTCACCAAACAGATCCATCTGACCATTGCCCTGTCATTACGGCGCAGCTTCTTTAGTATGCTAACATGAAACTAAAATAAACTTTCTTAGTCTTCAGGCAAAGATACAGTTGTTGTATCTGTCCGAAGATGATGCCATAATATTGTGGAGCCTGCGCTTTTGCTTGACATCCATAAAATGGAAATATGTTTAAGCACGATAGTAATATACAACAGATAAAGTATACAACTGAAATTTCCATGGGTCCCCACTATCTATTATTATTACTAGCAAATATACACTCCCTCCGGTCGCATATTTTTGCTAGTATGTAATTTGGGTAGAGCTTTTTATCACTACAATTAATTTAAATAATATATTGCACATGATAAGTAACATCATTAATAAAAAGATAAATTAAGTTTGCATTATTTTGGTTTGTAGCAACCGTAAACAGTTTTTGCATTCAAAATAAATGTAAAGAAAATAAAAATAAAAAATTTAAATAAAAATTGAATGTAGTATTTATTATAGTGTAGTAGTAACGAATGAAAGTTAAGAGAAGGAAAAGAAATAATTGTTACCTTATATACGATTCTAAAAACAGTTATTTACTTGCCCAGTAAAAAGTGTGTCCCCCCACCAAGGTATCGTCTGCTCGGATTTCTTTACACCCAATTGTTTTGCGCCAAATCCAGGTCAGAATATAATAAGTAATATTTTATGTCTTTCAAGGCGGAAAAAAGGTGTACGTAAATTAAAATCAACAATTAAAAAAACAAAATACCGACCCTAACCCTAACGACGAGGTCAAAGTTAGCGCGGGTCCTAAAGTGAAAACTAAATTCGTTATAAAGGTGTGTGTGTTTTTAAATAGTAATTTTTAAATCAATTATTATTTTAATTAAGCAATTTGATTCAGTGAATTTAATGGCTGATAAGATTAAGAAAATAAACAAACTTAGAACGGTTTTAAAAAAATAAAGAGGAAAATTATCACGGTGAATGCCAGCGTTGTTGTTTACATTTTAAATAATGCGCCGTATTAACGCTGGCTGTTTAATCAGTTGCGCCATATTGAATTAACGGAGGGAGGGATGGGAACCACTGATTAAACAGCCAGCGTTAATCCATTCGTCATAGTTATATTAACTATGTAACGCATTTCATGTATCTATGTATCTGTCTGTCTAAATTATAATTTATAAGTAAGATTATTAGCGTGCAAAATAGCATAAATACATGTGCAAATCTGAAGAAAACAATCATGAGTGTATATTTGTGGATATTAATTTATTAGAAGTTGAAAAGCAATTGATTATGTAAATTGAGAAATCCGCATAATGTTTACGACGGTTTTTATAGTAGTATATAATGAAGCTGGCGGACTTAGTAAATAACCATGCTACTCTGATGGAGTTTCGGCTTCAGACAGATACATAAACTCCATTATTAATAGATTATACAGGATTCCCCACAAAGAACATAAAATTCAGCACAATTTACATGTAGATTTTTTTTTTGTAGGAGTTATTTTTTACTTTGTGGTATTCTTCCTCGGACTAAATAATCGTTTGTTTAGTAATATTATCTGCGCAATAACAAAAAAAAATTTTTTTTTAATTTTTAAACATAACATACGATAATATTATCTGCGCAATAGAAAAAAAAACATAACATACGAAACAAATTTCTGATAATTAAAGACAAACAACGTTCACAGTATTTCGCTGATGATGCAGCAAGGAGATATGGTTACATTGTTAGTAAAATCATAAACAGATTAGTCAAGTGAGGCAGTACCTCTGAGACAGGTTCGTATCCTGCACAGTCATTTTTCACTTTGTGATATTCTTTGTTTATGTCTAGCCCTGCAGGCTAAATAATTGCTTGTTTAGCATAAAAAAAATTTTTTTAAATAAAAAAAATTAAAAAAAAAAAGCTTAGTACACAACACGCAGTATGTAATTGCTAAAAACCGAAAACATTTGTTAAAACAGAAGAAAAACACAAATGTTAGACCAGGGATTCTCAACCATAGTCTACATAGTCCACAGAAGGTGGCCGACGAAAAGAAAGTTTCTATATTCAAAATTGGAATAAGGATTCTAAACATAAGGTTTAGTATCAGTATATCCAGATTTTCATGAACTATTTTAATACTAAGTGACTTTTTTTAAATCCGCAAAAAAAAAGTTAGACATTAAGGGTATTCGGCAATAGTTCAAAGTTAATAATATTTGCTTAAAAACAATTTATAAAGTTAGGTTAAAGATGGAAATTGACATAACCAGGTACTGTGCCGACACTGCTCAAGAAGCGAGAATTAACTAGTATTAAAATAAAATGTTTTCCTCACTCCAGACAAGGCATGAATCCACTTGATGTAAGGAGGTAAAAAGAACCAAAGATGATTACCGCAAAGACAGGAAATACTTATTGACTTAAGTCTTGAAAAATCTAAGGCTATAGGTAGGAAGAAAACAGTCAGCAGGAAGAGAGTTCCACAATTTATCAGTTCTTGGAAAGAAGCTAGTGGAATAGGAATATGCATTATAATGAGATCATAAAAGTGAATTGATGAAGACCACTAGACCAATGAGCTGAAACAAAGGAAGCAGGAAATAAATCAGACAATATGTAACCCCATGTTTATTTTTGCTTCTGCATAAAGTTTTGCTTGTTTGAAATAACATGGTTTTAAAAGTGTATTTCAATGCACTTAATCTAAATCCTAAGTTAATGCGACAGACAAACGGATTTATAACAATTTAGTTCGTTTTGACAAATGAAATCAAACTGGATTAGGATTTTAACAAAGGAAAATTACAATTTAATAAAAAAACAAGCCGCGCATGCGTGGTACCCCTATGTATGTGACTCGATGTGGCGAGTGTAAAATGCAATAAATTTGGGCAATTTGGGGCATTTTTGACCCCCCTTTGACTCCCTAGGGGCGCCAACCAGAATTTTTCTGAGGTCAAGGATGCTCATTTTATATCCAGAACAATTGCCTCTACATTTTGGCCAAGTTTCAGAAAAATTGAATGGATGGATCAAACGTTATGGGAGAAAAGGGTCATTTTTTGCAATTTTAGGGGGCTTTTGACCCCCTTGGGGGCGCGAACCAAATTTTTTCCAAGATCAGCGATACTTATTTTCTATTAGGAACAATTGCTTCTACATTTTGGCCAAGTTTCAGAGAGATTGAATGGATGGATGAAAAGTTATGGGGCAAAAAAATGCCATTTTTTTATATTTTGGGGCCTTTTGACCTCCTGGGGGGGGCTAACCAGATTTTTTTTTACAAAAATCGGAGAATGTCACTTTCTAACCTGACCAAAGTTACAACTTCATGCACAATTTCAGAGAAATTCAATGGATGGTTGCGGAGAAAATCCAGAAGGACGGACGGAAATGCCTCAAAACATAGGTCTCCCGATTTTATAAATGGGGAACAAAAACAATTTTTGTTTTCAATTTTCAATGTACGTCAGCTTTTAATATTGAATTCACCGCTTCATATTTGTTTTAATATAGCTCTGATAGTCAGGGTCTATTTTACAAGACATTTACATGGTAAAATAGAACACTCGATGTAAATACAAATATATATATATATATATTAATAATTTAATATTTATTTATAAATATTATACCAAGCCTCTTTTAAGAAATTGAAGTTAAGCACTCTAGGGGATGTTAAAAATAGACTGTCAAAAAACTCTAATGCAAAGTTCCGAATACGTTCGTCGAACACTGTCGACTAGTCTTCTATCTGTGCTCGCCTCTAGGTACATATATATCAGTAAAGTTTCAATTTATATTTGGTCCAAAACAGAGTCGCCAACCTAATAGGTCCCTCACTGTCAACCAAGCTCCAGTCCCTGTCCCATCGCCACAATGTAGCATCCTTGTGCTTGTCTTACAAATACTTCAATGGATTATGCTCTGATGAATTGACTACTCTGGTGCCCCCTCGACGTAAATTCACTAGACTAACTCGACAATCAACTAAATCCCCACCATTCACTGTGGAGGTCCCCAGATACCGGAGAGCTTTCTAATCAAATAGCTTCTTTCCTCGTGCTGCTGGCCTCTGGAACTCTCTCCCTGTCCCCCGACGGTACTGACATGCAAAAATTTAAAACCAATGCAAACATATCTCGCTGCGCAGATCCCAATTTAAGTTGACCCCCCCTCCCCCTTCTCTTCTCAGTAGCTCCTTACGTCTATAGTGGTGGCCTGCCTTGTTTGGGGTGAACTATGTTTTAAAAAATAAATAAAAAATTTTAAAAAAAGTATTCATACATATTACATTTCCCCAAAAAGTAACTTTGTGTTTGAATATAAACTAATTAAATTTTAATTTAATTTTTAACAAATTTAAAAAAAATGAAAGAAAAATAGAAAAAGAAAATAAAAAATTTTTTTAAATTTAAAATAAAATTTTAAATAAAAATTTAAAATAAAAAAAATTTAAAAGAAAACCCTGAAATTATCAATCTCTTTAAAAGACTAATTCATGATATTCACGTCGTTTCACGACCCCCGTGTAATTTCATCGGAATGACGATATGCAGTAGCTTATAATTTTTTTTTTTTTTTTAAAGATTATGACATGCTGAACTTTTTGGCGCTAAAGTAAATTTAGTATTATATATAAAAAAAAAAAAAAAAACTTGTTAAATTGGTAAATTAGCCGACATACAGTCATAGATCCAACATGGCTGGTAGTTAATTAAAAAAATTGGAACATAAAACAGGTAAAACGAAAACAAGTATTTTAGCGAGTTACATAAATATTTATTTCAAGCACTTACAAAGTTGTTCTACAACGAAAGCTTGCAAAAAAAAATATATATAAATAAATAAATAAAAATAAATGAATTTTTCATTTAAATTGCACGATTGTTGATCTACAAAATATTTCACTTTAATTTATAAAAATATGTTTTCCAACATAAATCATTGACAACTTATTTTTATATAACTGGCTAAAAGACTTTTCTTTCATTTAACCTGTTCTACGTCCCCATTTTTATATCGACTACTGGCCATGTTGGATCTATGCCAGTAGGTCGGCAAATTTACTAATTGAAAAAAAAAAATTTTTTTTTTTTAAATTTTTTTTTTACATTTCATAGGTAATAGTAAATTAATTTTAATGCCAATATGTTCCGAATGTCGATCTTTAAAAGATTTCTGTATGTTTGTGCTATTGCGTACCATTTTTCCAATAAAAGCACACGGGCGTGAAACTACGTGAATATCTAATTCATACAAAAAAAAAAAAAAGTAGATAAAATCATCAATAAATAAATAATAAATAAAAATGAATTTTTCATTTAAATTGCACGATTGTTGATCTACAAAATATTTCACTTTAATTTATAAAAATATTTGTTTTCCAACATAAATCATTGACAAATTATTTTTATATAACTGGCTAAAAGACTTTTCTTTCATTTAACCCGTTCTACGTCCCCATTTTTATATCGACTACTGGCCATGTTGGATCTATGCCAGTAGGTCGGCAAATTTACTAATTAAAAAAAAAAATTTTTTTTTTTTTTTTAATTTTTTTTTTACATTTCATAGGTAATAGTAAATTAATTTTAATGCCAATGTGTTCCGAATGTCGATCTTTAAAAGATTTCTGTATGTTTGCGCTATTGCGTACCATTTTTCCAATAAAATCACACGGGCGTGAAACTACGTGAATATCTAATTCATACAAAAAAAAAAGTAGATAAAATCATCACCGTTTTTTCCTGGTTACTAAGTATAGAATCACTAGCACAGTGACTACCTGTTTCTCGTCTGGTGTTCAGACCTGTTTGTTTGTTTGTTTTGTTTTTTAGGGCTATACATGTCGCATATCATAGTCATGGAGATCGATAGTCTAGTAGGTGTGGCTTTTTCACATGGAAATTGTTTTGCTGAAATAAAAGAAATGAAGGCGCCTTCCCTACCAGCAAAACGAAACAAACTGTTTGTTTTGTTAAGTTCTTTGGAATTTGAAAAGTATAAAATTCTTCACATGCATGTTGTGCTCTACAACTCAACGTTTTCTCACATCGAGAAACATAGAATTCATATAAAAGATAACCTATTTACAGTTATCAGTCTGCAATCTCTTTGACGACAGCCAATGTTTGTTTTTTGCAGAGAGTAAAAGGTGTTGTCCTCCCAAATAATGCACCTGGTATTCTCAAATGGTCACCCATCTCATACTGACCAGGCTCAATGTTGCTTTTTTTTTTGGTGTTTTTTTTTTGTTTTGTTTTTTTCTGCAGGGAGGACCCTGTAAAGGTATTCTTGTCCTTCCACATATAGCAACTGGTATTCTCAAATGGTCACCCATCTCATACTGACCAGGCTCAATGTTGCTTTTTCTTTTTTGTGTTTTTTTTTGGTTTTTTTTTTTCTGCAGGGAGGACCCTGTAAAGGTGTTGTTGTCCTTCCACATATAGCAACTGGTATTCTCAAATGGTCACCCATCTCATACTGACCAGGCTCAATGTTGCTTTTTTTTTTTTGTGTTTTTTTTGGTTTTGTTTTTTCTGCAGGGAGGACCCTGTAAAGGTGTTGTTGTCCTTCCACATATAGCAACTGGTATTCTCAAATGATCACCCATCTCATACTGACCAGGCTCAATGTTGCTTTTTTTTTTTGTTTTGTTTTTTTGTTTTGTTTTTTCTGCAGGGAGGACCCTGTAAAGGTGGTGTTGTCCTTCCACATATAGCAACTGGTATTCTCAAATGATCACCCATCTCATACTGACCAGGCTCAATGTTGCTTTTTTTTTTTGTGTTTTTTTTTTGTTTTGTTTTTTTCTGCAGGGAAGACCCTGTAAAGATGTTGTCCTCCCACATATAGCAACTGGTATTCTCAAATAGTCACCCATCTCATACTGACCAGGCTCAATGTTGCTTGTTTTTTTTGTTTTGTTTTTTGTTTTGTTTTTTCTGCAGGGAGGACCCTGTAAAGGTGTTGTTGTCCTCCCAAATAATGCGCCTGGTATTCCCAAATGATCACCCATCTCATACTGACCAGGCTCAATGTTGCTTTTTTTTGTGTGTTTTTTTTTGTTTTGTTTTTTCTGCAGGGAGGACCCTGTAAAGGTGTTGTTGTCCTTCCACATATAGCAACTGGTATTCTCAAATGGTCACCCATCTCATACTGACCAGGCTCAATGTTGCTTTTTTTTTTTGTGTTTTTTTTTGTTTTGTTTTTTCTGCAGGGAGGACCCTGTAAAGGTGTTGTTGTTCTTCCACATATAGCAACTGGTATTCTCAAATGATCACCCATCTCATACTGACCAGGCTCAATGTTGCTTTTTTTTTTGTGTTTTTTTTTTTGTTTTGTTTTTTCTGCAGGGAGGACCCTGTAAAGGTATTCTTGTCCTTCCACATATAGCAACTGGTATTCTCAAATGGTCACCCATCTCATACTGACCAGGCTCAATGTTGCTTTTTTTTTTTGTGTTTTTTTTTTTTTGTTTTTTCTGCAGGGAGGACCCTGTAAAGGTGTTGTTGTCCTTCCACATATAGCAACTGGTATTCTCAAATGGTCACCCATCTCATACTGACCAGGCTCAACGTTGGTTAATTTCGATGATCTAATGAGAACCGATACGTCAATATGATTATAGTATGTAGATGTTTGAATCATCTGTCTATCTCTTTTTATAGACACTCAATCATGTTCTGTAAAATCCGAAAAAAAAACAATTTCCCCACCTCCCCTCTTCTTCCGTCTCCCCCCTCTTCTTCCCTCTCCCCTCTTTCTCCCTTCCCCTCAACCAAACACCATGAATAAATACTTAAAACATATAAAGAACTTGAAGCATAAGAACCTTCACCAAAATGACATTAAATAACCTGAAAATGGTTGATATGCCATAAAAGAAAACAACCATCTCTTTTCATAGACATTTTTCTGGCATTTGTGACCCTTTGGCTCTTGAGTTTTTGTTTTTTTTTTTTTTTTTTTTTACATCTCCTCCCAGCTGCATACGACTTCTCACCACACCCCTAGGTGTTAAAGACTTTACATGCATCACTTTCTACTTGTCTCAGAAAATAGTCATTTTGAATACGGTGTTTGCATATTTATTATTTTCGACCTCTGCCAGTAGTAATCAGGTTCTGATCCTGAATCAGCATGTATCCTTCTTAGCCCCCCCCCTCCCTTCCGTACCACCAAGAATTTTGTATATTTTCTTCCAAAGAACATTAACTTACTTTTGACACATTTTCTCCCTTATCTATTAATCTCAGTTCATTGATCTCTTAAAATCAATAATTAACCTTTTTTTACACACACACACACACACACGCGCCTCCATTTTGGAGCTGTCGGAAATGTGGAGTCGCCCCTTAGTTGCCATTGCTCCCAGGTCCACTCTGGCCCGAAGTGGTAGTACCTGTAACGGCCCCATCTATGAGTCAAATAGAACCTACCAGCGCTACCAGATCAGACTGTCTGAAGTTATTGATTTCCTGACTCAAAATGCATCAAACATTGATGTTTTATTGTTTTTTCTTTTTCTTTGCAAAACTCAATCATGTTCTGCAAAATCCAAAACAAAAAAAAAAACAATTTCCCTCCCTGCCCCCTTTCACTCAACCAAGCACCATGAATGGATGCTTGAAGATATAAAGAACTTGAAGCATAAAAACCTTCGTCAAAATGACCAGATTCGGCATTAAATAAAAGGGTTGATATGCCGTAAAACAAAACAACCAAGCCAAAAACCATGATTAAACATTTGAAGATATAAAGAACTTGAAGCATAAAAACCTTCACCAAAATGACCAGATTCAGCATTAAATAACTCGAAAAGGGTTGATATGCCATAAAACAAAATCAACCCAGCCAAAAACCATGATTAAACATTTGAAGATATAAAGAACTTGAAGCACAAAAACTTTTACTATAATGACCAGATTCGGCATTAAATAACCCAAAAAGGGTTGATATGCCGTAAAACAAAACAACCAAGCCAAAAACCATGATTAAACATTTGAAGATATAAAGAACTTGAAGCATAAAAACCTTCACCAAAATGACCAGATTCAGCATTAAATAACTCGAAAAGGGTTGATATGCCATAAAACAAAATCAACCAGCCAAAAACCATGATTAAACATTTGAAGATATAAAGAACTTGAAGCATAAAAACTTTTACTATAATGACCAGATTCGGCATTAAATAACCCAAAAAGGGTTGATATGCCATAAAACAAAATCAACCCAGCCAAAAACCATGATTAAACATTTGAAGATATAAAGAACTTGAAGCATAAAAACCTTCACCAAAATGACCAGATTCGGCATTAAATAACCCGAAAAGGGTTGATATGCCGTAAAACAAAACAACCACACACACTTCCGGTTGTCTAATTGCCCCCCTCCCCTCCCTTCTACTTTGAAGCAACTTTATGAAAAAGAAAGCAAGAAAATTGATTATTTACAGAATATTAGCTTATTTGCAAGATGTTTGGCATCAATTAGTAGCCTTACTGTCTCATTAAGTTCTCGTAGGTAATTTTATTTGCTCAAATATTCTTTCAGCTATAGAATAAGTTAATTATTTGGAAACTGGCGGAAATATATATTAGGATATCCTATTTATTTACAGACGAGACACAGAAGCGAAATTTTTTTATTTTATTTTTTTTTAACAAATACCCGATTGGAAAATTTTTTTTAAAAAATCAGGATTATCCAATCTTTATGAAATTTTCAGTATTCATTAAATAAATGAATCTTAATATAACATTTGGAAGAAAAAAATGGGAAGGTAAGGAGGATGGTATGGTATGGTTTGGTAGTTTTGTTTTACGGCATATCAACCCTTTTTGGGTTATTTAATGCCGAATCTGGTCATTATAGTAAAAGTTTTTATGCTTCAAGTTCTTTATATCTTCAAATGTTTAATCATCGTTTTTGGTTTGGTAGTTTTGTTTTACGGCATATCAACCCTTTTTGGGTTATTTAATGCCGAATCTGGTCATTATAGTAAAAGATTTGTGCTTCAAGTTCTAAAAATAAAATAAAAAAGGGGAGGGAGAGGGGCTGTTGTTTTTGTTTTTGGTTTTGTAGAACATAATTAAGTTTTACAAAAAAAAAAAAAAAAAAAAAAAAAAAAAAAAAAACGTCAATGTAGGTGAATTTCGTCTCAGGGAGCCACAGGGCAGCCTGATCTGGTATCACCAGAAGGAGGATGGAATGGGTTTTCTGGCACAAGAGACAATGAATGTTTTCTTTTGATTTCAGAGCGAAAATGAACCTTGGCCTTTTAACTTTAAAATAATTTATTGTCTACAGCTTATGGGGTATATGTTACGAGACTCAGCAGAGGCGCGAACGGGGTCCAAAAAAAGAACGAGAAAGGGTTTAAAAACATAAATTTGCAACAAGTGAAGTTGACCTACGACGAGAATAGATATTTTCCTACTTACCTATGTAATTTGTTTTTATTTTTACGTATTATAAATGGGTTTTCATTAGATGTAAAAAAAAAAAAAAAAATTGTTTTTTTTCCCACCGTTTTCACAAAAACAATATGGTCGCTCCTAGTGCATTCGTTAGTAATCCCCCCCAATTCGGCCATGTTTTTTTCCCAACATGCGGTGTCAAAACTATTGATTTCTAATAAATAGCACTTCAAACGGGTTTAAAATACAAACAAATAGCACATGCAAGTTTGAAACTAACTTTTACAGCTTACAGTTACTTTTATTTGTTGTAAATTTGTTTTTTTAGCGTTTTTACTCTGCTGAGTCTCGTAAAAGATGCCCTAATTTTCTTTAAAAAAAAAATTTTTTTAAATTAAATTTTTTTTTTTTTAAAAGAAGGAGGGGGGGGGGGGGAAACGTGATCATTCGAAATACAAAAGTAATTTCTAGCTTTAAAGTTTAAACGGCAAAAAGTCAAGTATCATAGTCCATTTGTGCTTCAAAACCAAAGGCAAAAAACATTTTCTCATGAGCCCATCAAGTACAGTTTAGAGAGTAGACAAAAATAAAATATATATCTTCTCTAAAAAAAAAAAAAAAAAAAATGGAGGCGAAAGCAAAATAGACAATACACGTAATCATTAATAAAATTGTTTGCTTATTATTTTATTTGTCACTTTGAAAATTATGCATACTTTTTGAGATTTGAAAAGAATTTGGAAGCATTTAAAGTCTCAAATAGAAAGTTATTTCTGGCTTTCAAAATTATTTGCAAATCCTTATGTATGAAAAGCTTTTGGAGCTTTATTTTATATCCAATGCTTTTATAAATAGATTTAAAACAGCATTAAAATTAGTTATAGTTTTAGAACAATCTGGTTCAATGATAAATTTAATGACCAAATGATACTGTAACAATTGAATTTAACTGTCAAAATCCTATTTAAAAATAATTTAGTAAGTAAAACATTAATGAAAACAAAAAAAAAAAACAAAAAAAAATATATATATATTTATATATATTTTTCAATCAAAAAGTAATTTGATTGAGAAAAAAAAAAAAAATATATATTTTTGATTTTTTTTTTTAGCTTTCATTCACGTTTTACTTTTTTAATGAAAATTTAAAAAAAAAAAAATGTATATATATATATATATATATATATAAATAAAAATAACACCCTGCCAATGCCGGGTAGGTACAACTAGTTGATATAGAAGTCAGCTATGAGTAGAGGAAGATCAATAATATCTACTAAGCCACAGGAAATTAAATATAATCTCAATAGCTGATGAAAAACAGACCTGAAAATGAATGTAAACGCAAGGATAAAGTTAAACCTCTTTAGCAAAAGAGAAGAGAATAAAAAAATGTCCTGGTCAGCCAAGACACCAACCCACGAGCAGCAGCAGCTAACCACTACACAGGAATAACAAGCCGTGCGTGCGTGGTCCCCCTCTGTATGTGACAAGTGTAAAATGCAATAAATTTGGGCAATTTGGGGCATTTTTGACCCCCCTTTGATCCCCTGGGGGCGCGAACCAGAATTTTTCTGAGGTCAAGGATGCTCATTTTATATCCAGAACAATTGCCTCTACATTTTGGCCAAGTTTCAGAAATATTGAATGGATGGATTAAACGTTATGGGAGAAAAGGGTCATTTTTTGCCATTTTGTGGGATTTTGACCACCTGGAGGCACGAACCAGATTTTTTTCCAAGGTCAGCGATACTTATTTTCTATTAGGAACAATTGCCTCCACATTTTGGCCAAGTTTTAGAGACATTGAATGGATGGATGAAAAGTTATGGGACAAAAAAATGTCATTTCTTGCCATTTTTGGGCCTTTTGACCCCCTGGGGGGCTAACCAGATTTTTTTTCAAAAATCGGAGAATGTCACTTTCTAACCTGACCAAAGTTACAACTTCATGCACAATTTCAGAGAAATTCAATGGATGGTTGCGAAGAAAAATCCAGACGGACGGACATGCCTCAAAACATAAATTCGGGGGACCAAAAAGAACAAAAAAGACGGACATGGTGAATTCAATAATTATTTGAACACAAGAACTTTTTACCATGCCTCATATTTCAAACATAGCCTGGAATGCAACAGTTTTTCTTTGGAGGTCATTTCCTTAGTCGAGGCAAGATTTTTATAGGCCAGATGCCCTTTCTGACACCAACTGAGTGAGGTGATGGGGACCAGTGTTATTGATACACCGTCTCTAGGTGATTGCTCACCAAGACAACCTACATTTTGGGTTTCTTAAAAATTTGTTTTTCCATAAAAATTCACTATCACCTTAGGATTTCTTTTTGGGTTTCTTAAAAATTTGTTTTTCCATAAACATTCACTATCGCTTTAGGATTTCTTAAAAATGTGTTTTTCCATAAAAATTCACTATCACCTTAGGATTTCTTCTTGGGTTTCTTAAAAATGGTTTTTTCCATAAAAATCCACTATCGCTTTAGGATTTCTTGAGTTTCTTTAACATGTGTTTTTCCATAAAAATTCACTATCGCCTTAGTTGAGACAGGGGATACACAATGTTACAAAATGTAGGGAGAGCTATCGGGATTCGAACTCACGACTCCGGTTTACGGAGAGAGATGTGATTCATTTTTGCATATTTATACACGACCGAGAAATTATAATAATGCGACTCGAATGACGTCAGAAAAAGAGATAAAAAGAGAGTGAAGACAAAAAAAAAAAAAAAAAAAAAAAAAAAAAAAAAAAAAAAACTTCAGCCGCACGCGAAGAAGAACAGTCGACAGGAAGTTAACGCGACACAGAGGACGAAGGATGCCGGCAAGGAAGTACGTTAGCTGCCGGGTTAAGACGGACATATTTTGAGGACAACTATAGTCAGTCTTCCCGAGTACCTCTGCGCTGAACGGGGAAGAAATGAACGACCGTCGACAAGAAAGTCGCGAGGAAAGGCAGGGACCTTTTGAAAATGGAATTATAGCCGCCCTCGACTCGGGCGAGAGAGCCTGTTGAAGATGGAATTATAGCCGCCCTCGGCTCGGGCGAGACGACCCGCTGAACTAAGCGGAGAAAAAGTAACCAGCCAGGAATTGTTTTCCCGAGAAAAAATGTATTTCAAAACTACATGTGCAAGGAGGTACGGCCACGACGACATGCCGGAAATATCGACTCTGGGTCGTACAATGCATCCAGTTGTAAGTAACAACCTGGACATCTCTTCACGGACATTCGCCCCCTAGGGCTGTTATATATGTGTATATTTTTGTGTAGAAGTGAATCCTGCTACTATAGGGATAGGATAGACAATCCCCCCCCCCCTCTTCTTAAGAATATACTTTTGTTTTGATATTTTATTTCGTTTTGTTTTATAGAAACACTCCCCTTTTTATTAGTATACAGTTTCATTAAATAAATAAATATAAATTTAAGTCCTAATGTCTTTTTGTCGTTTCTTCGTATCTTTTGTTTGTTTCCTGACGGTATTTTATATTGGAGAAATCCCCATCCCATATCACGTTTTATTTGAACCTGGGATAATACGAGCCACTCCGGACTTTTTTTTTTTTTACTTTTTTTTTAAAACTTTTTTTTTATCATTGTCACGTGAATGTCTTTCGGTGGTCCCGACCGGCGGCATTCGTGACAACAACCAAATACAGTTTTGAATTGCTGCTAGTTTCATAATTAGTATCCAAAAACAAATATTTACTAACACGAAGTCAGAGTCTTGCGTATGCAATGTGATGACGAATGGAAATGAAACCTGGCCAGTAAGAGTTGAACATTCGCTGCATAGAGAGAAATAATGAGAATGATGTAAACCGTATAGGGAGATGTATGCAGAACAGAAAACTTCGATGGAATAATGGATGAGAGTTCTTGAGTTAGCAGAACAATTCAGGTAGTGGTTCAAGATTAATATTGACTCGGCAAGAGGTTTGGTTGTTTTGTTTTATGGCATATCAACCCTTTTCGGGTTATTAATTTATTTTTAGTCTTTTTGGTGAAAGTTTTTATGCTTCATGTTCTTTATATGTTCAAATATTTGTCGTTGATGTTTGGTTGAATGAAAGGGCTGGAAGGGACAGGGAGGGGAGAATAGGAGGGAGGGGAATTGTTTTTTGTTTTAGATTTTGCAGAACATGATTGAGTTTTGCAAAGAAAAAGAAAAAACAATAAAACATCAATGTTTGGTGCATTTTGAGTCAGGAAATCAATAACTTCAGACAGCCTGATTTGGTAGCGCTGGTATGTTCTATTTGAGCTATAGATGGGGCCCTTACAGGTACTACCACTCCGGGCCAGAGTGGATCTGGGAGCAATGGCAACTAAGGGGCGACTCCACATTTCCCACAGCTCCCAAATGGAGGCCTCACCACTGGATGTCTTTTAAGGTGTGTGTGTGTGTGTGTGTGTGTGTGAATGAAAAAAAGGAGGTTAATTATTCAGCAATGATTTTAAGAGATCAATGAACTGAGATTAATAGATTAGGGAGAAAACAAATGTGTCAAAAGTTAATGTTTTTTGGAAGAAAATATACAAAATTCTTGGTGGTACGGAAGAGGGGGGGGTAAGAAGGATACTGATTACTACTGGCAGAGGTCGAAAATAATAAATATGCAAACACCGTATTCAAAATGACTATTTTCTGAGACAAGTAGAAAGTGATGCATGTAAAGTCTTTAACACCTAGGGGTGTGGTGAGAAGTCGTATGCAGCTTGGAGGAGATGTACAAAAAAAAAAACCCCCCAAAAAAAACCTCAGAGTCAAAGGGTCACAAATGCCAGAAAAATGTCTATGAAAAGAGATGGTTGTTTTGTTTTATGGCATATCAACCATTTTCAGGTTATTTAATATCATTTTGGTGAAGGTTCTTATGCTTCAAGTTCTTTATATGTTTTAAGTATTTATTCATGGTGTTTGGTTGAGTGAAAGGGGGGAAGGGAGAAAGAGGGTAGAGGAAAGAAGAGGGGAGGGAGGGGAGAGGGAAGAAGAGGGGAGGTGGGGAAATTGTTTTTGTTTCATATTTTACAGAACATGATTGAGGCCTCACCACTGGATGTCTTTTTAGGTCATACCCAGGACCTTTGGCAAGTAAAAGGTTAGTTTGGAAGTCAACTTCTAAAAGCTCCCAACACATGCCAGCATGTAAAACGGATGTTAAACTGAACAGGAAGTAAATAATAGAATCAATTTAAAAGAACCACAAATAACTCCATTTACAGCTCTGTGATTAGGATTTACTTCCTACAGTAATTTGCAGCAAGTCCATCAAGATGAACTCCATCTTCTATCAATCACTGTAGGGTGGAGGATGACTCAAACCCAGCGTCTCATTAGTTCTACACCTAATTCTGTTTGTAACATACTCCCTGCCATCACGTAATACCGTGCCACGTAGTCTTAATTCTAAACTTGTAACTTCTAACTGGAATTTTCCGTTCTGTTTTTAATTTTAACCTTACGTAGAAAATACCGTTCTTAACTCTATTTTCATGAATCCATATCTCAATATTATTACTCACTAGAAAGAGAGTGGCCAATAAAATCCTCTCTTGCCATCACCATTTCCACAGAGCAGTTCCAAGTAGCAATACACATCGACCAGAAAACGGTTTGGATAATCGCAGATTTGAGGGTAGTTCTATTAAAATAGTCATATCTTAAAAACTAAAGCACGTTAAGTGCTCAAAATACCATCATTTTGTTAGGAAATGAATATCCTTTCAGGTGCATTCATGAATAATAATATACATTATATATTTTTAAGAGTTTTGAGCAAATAAAGGCAAAAAAATGTTAACGCTATTTTCGGCAATTTACGTCAATTTTTTTAACCCCCCCCCCTTCGTTTAAAAGTCTCGTACCATTGCTGTATGTGGAATTTCGTCCTAAAATTTGGAGACTAATCAGGTAAAGTATCACTTTTAATGTTTGTCGGTGTACGAAGTAATTCGGCTCATTCATTTTTTTGAAATTTTAAAAATAAGACTTCAACTCGCCGTCGGTCGAACATTTTTGAAAAATACATTTCCGTCGCCCAATTAGTAAGTAAATCAATCAGTTTACTTTTTTATGCATTAAAATTATAATTGTATATATGTGTTCTCTTTTGGTAGTCCTGATATTTCATAACCCTATCCGGAAAAAAAAGGCGTTTTCTATTTATAGTTTGAAAAACATTGTAGTAGCTGCAGTAATAGCAGTTATAAACACGAGGCGATTTTTGTTTATTTTCATTCTAGAACGAATTTGAAAAATTTTAAAATATGAATATAAAAAGTGTTACATTTTTCGTACCCAACTAGTAAATAAATTAATCTTTTATCTTTTTTTATGCATTAAAATTATAATTGTATGTTGTTTTGTCTTTCCGTAGTAGTAATTTTAAATTACCTTATCCGAAAAAATAGTGTCCATTTTTTTAGCGAAAGTCAACAATGGCTGCTAGTATTGCTGATATAACATCAGCAGCAGCTAACTAGTCTTGTAAATCTTTGTAAAAATAAGACAAATATTTTGTGCTTAAAAAAGTTAATCCTATTTGGTTCTTTTATAAAAAATACTTTAAAAAATACTGGTTTTCACTCAACTTTCGAACTTCTAGTAGTAATGACTTTCTAGTCGCCAATTTAAAAAAAAAAATTAAGATTCTCCTTTTTTTAGGCGATTACGTGTAAACACCTTAAAGTCTTGGCGAAAAAAAGAAAAAACAAAACAATAATTTTGAATTTAGAGTGGGGGATCAGTTTCGCATATAAATTTAATGTAAAATGATCTCCGATTTCCCGGCCATTCTTGCCTTTTAGTGAAATTTATAAAATAAATAATTACTCTACCATTAACTCTAGGTACGACTAACAAGCCCACCTCCTAAAAATGCCTTCTTGAACGTATCGTACCATTAACCTTAAATATGAGTGGCAAGCCATCCCCTAAAAAACTCCATTAACCCTAACACTAAGTCCGAATGGCAACCTCCATCCAAAACAAAATCCCTTCCTTAACCTTATCAATAACCCTAAGTCCGAGTAGGAAGCCCTAATCCTACAAAAAAGCCCATTAAAACCAAACAATCGTCTAAAAAAAAAAAAAAAAAAAAAAAAAAAGCAGACCCCCATAAAAAAAAGAACGCACAGGATTTATTTGCCATAGAAAAAAAATTCATTAAT
>OY744555.1:2369099-2416599 GCA_963556195.1 Sepiola atlantica | reverse complement strand
CATCGAATACATGAGACAGATGTAATTGAAGAATCATGTTCGCAAATGTTCAAACTGATGACCATTATTGTTCAAACAAAGCTGATAACGCGCACCAAGGGATTCACAAACGTCGCGAAACATGTCATTAGGAATATTTTTTTGAGACACCCTGTATATTATATATATCTGGTGACCAATTGATAACTCTCATGACGAATCAGTGGCGATTTGTGATCGGAGTTCGAGCCCGTCGGGAATTAGCTTCTTGCACTGAAGATTGCGTAAGCATGAAATAGCGGATGTCTGTAGGTAATAAATAATATTTATTTATAAATATTATTGTATAGCCCCCTTTACTAAGGCTGGGCACTCTGAGTGAGTTTAATAACAAGCAGTACTACTAGCTTCATTGCGAGATCCAACAGTTTGTTGTTGTTGATCAATCTACACCGCTTGCTGTGAATACTCGCCGACTTGGTATTTACAAAGTTAAATTCCTCCTAAATTCTGAGCTGATTTCTGGTGGCCAACCGGTAACTCTCCTGACTTGCGAATCGGTGGCGATTTGTAGTCGGAGTTCGCGCCCGTCGGGAATTAGCTTCTTGCATTGAAGATTGCGTAAGCATGAAATATCGGATGTCTGTAGGTAATAAATAATTAATATCTAATATCTATATAGATATCTATATCTATATATAGATATCTATATATATATAGATATCTATATCTATATATCTATATATATTTAAAACTGACTATTGTTCTCTGATTTGTGCAGACTTTTTATTGTTTTCAAATAATTAAATGAAAAAAAAAAAAATTTAAACAAAAAAGTAATTTATTTTTATATCCATATTACAACGTTCATTTCCACTAACAGGTTTCAATTAAGATTTTTTTTTTTTTTTTTTTTTTTAACTTTTTAAATTTAAGCTGGATTCTTCCGAATGCGAAAGGCCGTTTCGGTCCACAACTGGCTACATTTTGTTTTAAGTAACAGATACATTTAGTACAAGAAAACATCGTTTTCAGTTAAACACCCATGACCTAGTATATGTGAGTCATCTTGCAATTAACGATTCATTATATGGTTGGTGATGCCACAAGCAGTTCAAACAACAATTATAATATTCGTACAAGATAAGCGGAGAAAAATAATTGGTTTTATCAGATTGAGTAATTAAATAAGACTTCATGGCAACAGAAACAAACTGCTACGATACAAACATGGCGGAAATAAATTTTTGTTGCATATGACAAAAAATTTAAGCAGATAATTAGTCATTTACGCAAATCTATACAAAAACTAGATAGAGACGGATATAGACAAAGCAAGGGTTTTGATTACCTTCAACTATTTTGAAGTCCAACCTCTTGCAATTATTAAAAAGTCTACGGCATCTTGACACTGTGACCCTGGATTATTAGTGGTGGGACGTAATGGGTGAAAATTTCAGATTCATGTGAGTAGTATTTTTTTGTGTTCATTTATACATGAATAACACTAAACAATCAAACATTTTGAAAATTTTGCAAAATTCAGAAGGGGTGTGACGTAATGGGTGAAAATTTCAGATTCATGCGAGTAGTATTTTTTTGTGTTCATTTATACATGAATAACACTGAACAATCAAACATTTTGAAAATTTTGCAAAATTCAGAAGGGGTGGGACGTAATGGGTGAAAATTTCAGATTCATGTGAGTAGTATTTTTTTGTGTTCATTTATACATAAATAACACTGAACAATCAAACATTTTGAAAATTTTGCAAAATTCAGAAGGGGTGGGACGTAATGGGTGAAAATTTCAGATTCATGTGAGTAGTATTTTTTTGTGTTCATTTATACATAAATAACACTGAACAATCAAACATTTTGAAAATTTTGCAAAATTCAGAAGGGGTGTGACGTAATGGGTGAAAATTTCAGATTCATGTGAGTAGTATTTTTTTGTGTTCATTTATACATAAATAACACTGAACAATCAAACATTTTGAAAATTTTGCAAAATTCAGAAGGGGTGTGACGTAATGGGTGAAAATTTCAGATTCATGTGAGTAGTATTTTTTTGTGTTCATTTATACATGAATAACACTAAACAATCAAACATTTTGAAAATTTTGCAAAATTCAGAAGGGGTGTGACGTAATGGGTGAAAATTTCAGATTCATGCGAGTAGTATTTTTTTGTGTTCATTTATACATGAATAACACTGAACAATCAAACATTTTGAAAATTTTGCAAAATTCAGAAGGGGTGGGACGTAATGGGTGAAAATTTCAGATTCATGTGAGTAGTATTTTTTTGTGTTCATTTATACATAAATAACACTGAACAATCAAACATTTTGAAAATTTTGCAAAATTCAGAAGGGGTGGGACGTAATGGGTGAAAATTTCAGATTCATGTGAGTAGTATTTTTTTGTGTTCATTTATACATAAATAACACTGAACAATCAAACATTTTGAAAATTTTGCAAAATTCAGAAGGGGTGTGACGTAATGGGTGAAAATTTCAGATTCATGTGAGTAGTATTTTTTTGTGTTCATTTATACATAAATAACACTGAACAATCAAACATTTTGAAAATTTTGCAAAATTCAGAAGGGGTGTGACGTAATGGGTGAAAATTTCAGATTCATGTGAGTAGTATTTTTTTGTGTTCATTTATACATGAATAACACTAAACAATCAAACATTTTGAAAATTTTGCAAAATTCAGAAGGGGTGGGACGTAATGGGTGAAAATTTCAGATTCATGTGAGTAGTATTTTTTTGTGTTCATTTATACATAAATAACACTGAACAATCAAACATTTTGAAAATTTTGCAAAATTCAGAAGGGGTGTGACGTAATGGGTGAAAATTTCAGATTCATGTGAGTAGTATTTTTTTGTGTTCATTTATACATAAATAACACTGAACAATCAAACATTTTGAAAATTTTGCAAAATTCAGAAGGGGTGTGACGTAATGGGTGAAAATTTCAGATTCATGTGAGTATTTTTTTGTGTTCATTTATACATAAATAACACTGAACAATCAAACATTTTGAAAATTTTGCAAAATTCAGAAGGGGTGGGACGTAATGGGTGAAAATTTCAGATTCATGTGAGTAGTATTTTTTTGTGTTCATTTATACATGAATAACACTAAACAATCAAACATTTTGAAAATTTTGCAAAATTCAGAAGGGGTGGGACGTAATGGGTGAAAATTTCAGATTCATGTGAGTAGTATTTTTTTGTGTTCATTTATACATAAATAACACTAAACAATCAAACATTTTGAAAATTTTGCAAAATTCAGAAGGGGTGTGACGTAATGGGTGAAAATTTCAGATTCATGTGAGTATTTTTTTGTGTTCATTTATACATAAATAACACTGAACAATCAAACATTTTGAAAATTTTGCAAAATTCAGAAGGGGTGGGACGTAATGGGTGAAAATTTCAGATTCATGCGAGTAGTATTTTTTTGTGTTCATTTATACATGAATAACACTGAACAATCAAACATTTTGAAAATTTTGCAAAATTCAGAAGGGGTGGGACGTAATGGGTGAAAATTTCAGATTCATGCGAGTAGTATTTTTTTGTGTTCATTTATACATGAATAACACTGAACAATCAAACATTTTGAAAATTTTGCAAAATTCAGAAGGGGTGTGACGTAATGGGTGAAAATTTCAGATTCATGCGAGTAGTATTTTTTTGTGTTCATTTATACATGAATAACACTGAACAATCAAACATTTTGAAAATTTTGCAAAATTCAGAAGGGGTGGGACGTAATGGGTGAAAATTTCAGATTCATGTGAGTAGTATTTTTTTGTGTTCATTTATACATGAATAACACTAAACAATCAAACATTTTGAAAATTTTGCAAAATTCAGAAGGGGTGGGACGTAATGGGTGAAAATTTCAGATTCATGTGAGTAGTATTTTTTTGTGTTCATTTATACATAAATAACACTGAACAATCAAACATTTTGAAAATTTTGCAAAATTCAGAAGGGGTGTGACGTAATGGGTGAAAATTTCAGATTCATGTGAGTAGTATTTTTTTGTGTTCATTTATACATGAATAACACTGAACAATCAAACATTTTGAAAATTTTGCAAAATTCAGAAGGGGTGGGACGTAATGGGTGAAAATTTCAGATTCATGTGAGTAGTATTTTTTTGTGTTCATTTATACATGAATAACACTAAACAATCAAACATTTTGAAAATTTTGCAAAATTCAGAAGGGGTGGGACGTAATGGGTGAAAATTTCAGATTCATGTGAGTAGTATTTTTTTGTGTTCATTTATACATGAATAACACTGAACAATCAAACATTTTGAAAATTTTGCAAAATTCAGAAGGGGTGGGACGTAATGGGTGAAAATTTCAGATTCATGCGAGTAGTATTTTTTTGTGTTCATTTATACATGAATAACACTGAACAATCAAACATTTTGAAAATTTTGCAAAATTCAGAAGGGGTGTGACGTAATGGGTGAAAATTTCAGATTCATGCGAGTAGTATTTTTTTGTGTTCATTTATACATGAATAACACTGAACAATCAAACATTTTGAAAATTTTGCAAAATTCAGAAGGGGTGTGACGTAATGGGTGAAAATTTCAGATTCATGCGAGTAGTATTTTTTTGTGTTCATTTATACATAAATAACACTAAACAATCAAACATTTTGAAAATTTTGCAAAATTCAGAAGGGGTGGGACGTAATGGGTGAAAATTTCAGATTCATGCGAGTAGTATTTTTTTGTGTTCATTTATACATAAATAACACTAAACAATCAAACATTTTGAAAATTTTGCAAAATTCAGAAGGGGTGTGACGTAATGGGTGAAAATTTCAGATTCATGTGAGTAGTATTTTTTTGTGTTTATTCATACATAAATAACACTAAACAATCAAACATTTTGAAAATTTTGCAAAATTCAGAAGGGGTGTGACGTAATGGGTGAAAATTTCAGATTCATGCAAGTAGTATTTTTTTGTGTTCATTTATACATAAATAACACTGAACAATCAAACATTTTGAAAATTTTGCAAAATTCAGAAGGGGTGGGACGTAATGGGTGAAAATTTCAGATTCATGTGAGTAGTATTTTTTTGTGTTCATTTATACATAAATAACACTAAACAATCAAATATTTTGAAAATTTTGCAAAATTCAGAAGGGGTGTGACGTAATGGGTGAAAATTTCAGATTCATGCGAGTAGTATTTTTTTGTGTTCATTTATACATGAATAACACTGAACAATCAAACATTTTGAAAATTTTGCAAAATTCAGAAGGGGTGTGACGTAATGGGTGAAAATTTCAGATTCATGTGAGTAGTATTTTTTTGTGTTCATTTATACATAAATAACACTAAACAATCAAACATTTTGAAAATTTTGCAAAATTCAGAAGGGGTGTGACGTAATGGGTGAAAATTTCAGATTCATGCGAGTAGTATTTTTTTGTGTTCATTTATACATGAATAACACTGAACAATCAAACATTTTGAAAATTTTGCAAAATTCAGAAGGGGTGTGACGTAATGGGTGAAAATTTCAGATTCATGTGAGTAGTATTTTTTTGTGTTCATTTATACATAAATAACACTGAACAATCAAACATTTTGAAAATTTTGCAAAATTCGGAAGGGGTGGGACGTAATGGGTGAAAATTTCAGATTCATGTGAGTAGTATTTTTTTGTGTTCATTTATACATAAATAACACTGAACAATCAAACATTTTGAAAATTTTGCAAAATTCAGAAGGGGTGTGACGTAATGGGTGAAAATTTCAGATTCATGTGAGTAGTATTTTTTTGTGTTCATTTATACATAAATAACACTAAACAATCAAACATTTTGAAAATTTTGCAAAATTCAAAAGGGGTGGGACGTAATGGGTGAAAATTTCAGATTCATGCAAGTAGTATTTTTTTGTGTTCATTTATACATAAATAACACTAAACAATCAAACATTTTGAAAATTTTGCAAAATTCGGAAGGGGTGGGACGTAATGGGTGAAAATTTCAGATTCATGTGAGTAGTATTTTTTTGTGTTCATTTATACATAAATAACACTGAACAATCAAACATTTTGAAAATTTTGCAAAATTCAGAAGGGGTGTGACGTAATGGGTGAAAATTTCAGATTCATGTGAGTAGTATTTTTTTGTGTTCATTTATACATAAATAACACTGAACAATCAAACATTTTGAAAATTTTGCAAAATTCAGAAGGGGTGTGACGTAATGGGTGAAAATTTCAGATTCATGTGAGTAGTATTTTTTTGTGTTCATTTATACATAAATAACACTGAACAATCAAACATTTTGAAAATTTTGCAAAATTCAGAAGGGGTGGGACGTAATGGGTGAAAATTTCAGATTCATGCAAGTAGTATTTTTTTGTGTTCATTTATACATAAATAACACTAAACAATCAAACATTTTGAAAATTTTGCAAAATTCGGAAGGGGTGGGACGTAATGGGTGAAAATTTCAGATTCATGCGAGTAGTATTTTTTTGTGTTCATTTATACATAAATAACACTAAACAATCAAACATTTTGAAAATTTTGCAAAATTTAGGAGTGGGACGTAATGCAATAAATTTGGGGCATTTTTGACCCCCCTGGGGGCGCCAACCAGAATTTTTCTGAGGTCAAGGATGTTCATTTTATATCCAGAATAATTGCCTCTACATGTTGGCCAAGTTTCAGAAAAATTGAATGGATGGATCAAACGTTATGAGAGAAAAGGGTCATCTTTTGCCATTTTGGGGGCTTTTGACACCCTGGGGCGCAAACCAGATTTTTTCCAAGGTCAGCGATACTTATTTTCTATTAGGAACAATTGTCTCCACATTTTGACCAAGTTTCAGAGAAATTGAATGGATGGATGAAAAGTTATGGGGCAAAAAAAAATGTCATTTTTGGCCATTCTGGGGCCTTTTGACCCCCTGGGGTGCTAACCAGAGTTTTTTTCAAAAATCGGAGAATTTCACTTTCTAACCTGACCAAAGTTACAATTTCATGCAAAATTTCAGAGAAATTTAATGGATGGTTGCAGAGAAAAATCCAGATGGACTGACGAACATGCCTCAAAACATAAGTTCCCCGATTTATAAAATCGGGGGACCAATTAAGTTCAAATATATTGATAACGTGAACTTAAAACCAATATTTTTTTTCTAAAGTAGAGCGTTTATAAACAAACATTAGAAACAGTCTATGCAGATCAACCCACTCGATGGGACTGTAAAGTGAGTTAAGAAGTTAAAATTATTCAAAAGAAATCAGCCAGAACAAAATCGGCCAGTTGAAAATTAACCTCATTAAACAGGTCATCTATTTTTCTTACGAATAGACAATCCCTCCAACCTATTAACACATTTGACGGGCGCATGTACACTGAAGCCACGCGAAACGAGTAAGACATTCTTATTCACCCTTTTTTGGTTTGGTTGTTTTATGGCATATCAACGCTTTTCGGGTTATTTAATGCCGAAGCTGGTCATTTTGGTGAAGGTCTTTATGCTTCAAGTTCTTTAAATGTTTAAGTATTTGTTCATGGTATTTGGTTGAGTAAAAGGGGCGGGGGAGAAAGAAATTGTTATTTGTTTGGGATTTTGCAGAACATTATTTAGTTTTGCAAAGGAAAAAATAAAATAAAACATCAATGTTTGGTGCATTTTGAGTCAGGAAGTCAATAATTTCAGACAGCCTGATTTGGTAGCGCCAGTAGGTTCTATTTGACCCATAGGTATTACCAATCTGGGCCAGAGTGGACCTGGGAGCAATGGCAACTAAGGGGCAACTCCACATTCCCCACAGCTCCCAAATGGAGGCTTCACCACTGGATGTCTTTTAAGGTCATACCCAGGATGCCCCCCCCCCTTTTCTCCTCTCCATACCCTCAACAACCCATACAATACGTATACACAAAATCTACCGCAAGTAATTTAAACCAACTTAAAATGTACGCACCCCTATCAGCTAGACGTGTTAACACACTTCTACCACATACAATCCACCGTATATTAAATATTTACACATTATGAATAGTATACACACATTTATTTAAATCATTACACCCACAATTATATTACTGCATTAAAAAAAAAATTAAAAAATAAAAATTAAAAAAAACGGACAAGTTTAGGGAAAAATTTATTTATTACTATATTTTTAACTGGGTTCTAATAGTCAAATTTATACTTAAACCTGATAATTAGAAAATTTAATCAGTGTTCACTAAATCTTAATTTTATACTAAGAAAGATAAAATATTAGCCATTTTTTTTTTAATATTCTTATTTCAAAATTTACAAAATCATAATTTTATCAAATAAAACTCCTTACTTACATGCATAAAATAGTATCCCTACAGAGCCCTACCGTGATAACACATTTATGAAAATTAGCAAGAATAAAACTAATACAAAAAATAATACAATTATAATTAGGTTTAAGGAACAATCTATCTCAAATCGAATTTTCTACATTTGACTCGGGTTAATAGATAACTTAATACTAAACCTACCGATACTATACAAAACTCCTAACCTACCAATCTTATACAAAACTCCTAACCTACCAATCTTATACAAAACTCCTAACCTACCAATCTTATACAAAACCCCTAACCTACCAATCTTATGCAAAACCCCTAACCTACCAATCCTATGCAAAACCCCTAACCTACCAATCCTATACAAAACCCCTAACCTACCAATCTTATACAAAACCCCTAACCTACCAATCTTATACAAAACCCCTAACCTACCAATCCTATACAAAACCCCTAACCTACCAATCCTATACAAAACCCCTAACCTACCAATCCTATACAAACCCCTAACCTACCAAAAACCCCTAACCTACCAATCCTACACAAAACCCCTAACCTAATCGAATTTTCTACATCTGACTGGGGTTAATAGATAACTTCATACTTCACCTGCCAATTAGAATATGCCATCAGTATTTACTAAACCTACCAATCCTATACAAAACCCCTAACCTACCAATCCTACACAAAACCCCTAACCTACCAATCCTATACAAAACCCCTAACCTACCAATCCTATACAAAACCCCTAACCTACCAAAAACCCCTAACCTACCAATCCTATACAAAACCCCTAACCTACCAATCCTATACAAAACCCCTAACCTACCAAAAACCCCTAACCTACCAATCCTATACAAAACCCCTAACCTACCAAAAACCCCTAACCTACCAATCCTACCAAAAACCCCTAACCTACCAATCCTACACAAAACCCCTAACCTACCAATCCTACACAAAACCCCTAACCTACCAATCCTACACAAAACCCCTAACCTACCAATCCTACACAAAACCCCTAACCTACCAATCCTACACAAAACCCCTAACCTACCAATCCTACACAAAACCCCTAACCTACCAATCCTACACAAAACCCCTAACCTACCAATCCTACACAAAACCCCTAACCTACCAATCCTACACAAAACCCCTAACCTACCAATCCTACACAAAACCCCTAACCTACCAATCCTACACAAAACCCCTAACCTACCAATCCTACACAAAACCCCTAACCCTCCAATCCTACACAAAACCCCTAACCCTCCAATCCTACACAAAACCCCTAACCCTCCAATCCTACACAAAACCCCTAACCTACCAATCCTACACAAAACCCCTAACCTACCAATCCTACACAAAACCCCTAACCTACCAATCCTACACAAAACCCCTAACCTACCAATCCTACACAAAACCCCTAACCTACCAATCCTACACAAAACCCCTAACCTACCAATCCTACACAAAACCCCTAACCTACCAATCCTACACAAAACCCCTAACCTACCAATCTTATACAAAACCCCTAACCTACCAATCCTATGAAAAACCCTAACCTACCAATCCTATGAAAAACCCCTAACCTACCAATCCTATACAAAACCCCTAACCTAATCGAATTTTCTACATTTGACTGGGGTTAATAGATAACTTCATACTTCACCTGCCAATTAGAATATGCAATCAGTATTTACTAAACCTACCAATCCTATACAAAACCCCTAACCTACCAATCCTACACAAAACCCCTAACTTACCAATCCTACACAAAACCCCTAACCTACCAATCCTATACAAAACCCCTAACCTACCAATCCTACACAAAACCCCTAACCTACCAATCCTACACAAAACCCCTAACCTACCAATCCTACACAAAACCCCTAACCTACCAATCCTACACAAAACCCCTAACCTACCAATCCTACACAAAACCCCTAACCTACCAATCCTACACAAAACCCCTAACCTACCAATCCTACACAAAACCCCTAACCTACCAATCCTACACAAAACTCCTAACCTACCAATCCTACACAAAACCCCTAACCTACCAATCCTACACAAAACCCCTAACCTACCAATCCTACACAAAACCCCTAACCTACCAATCTTATACTTAGAAAAAAATCAAGGCACAAATGAAAATTCCAAAACCTTATTGCAAGAGATAACAAAATCCTAATTTTACTAAACAAAATTTTGTAAAACTATATTACACGTGACAAATGGTACATCCACAAAAATAACATTAAAATTTTAAATCTAATTTTTATTTATCTAGATAGATATAGATTTTTTTTTGTCCTATCGACGTCGCCATCTTAAGAGGGCACCCATGTTGACCATCATCTCTCCAATTATTTCTCAAAGTTAAATTAGAGTTTTCCATCGTTTGAGTTTTTGTCTTTTATTATTATTATTGGAAATTTTACAAAATAAGGACACTGAAAAATATTAATTTTGTGCAGAAAGAAGATGGGTTCCTGAATAAGACTATTTGAACAAGTCGCGCGTGCGTGGTCCCCCTCTGTATGTGACTCGATGTGGCGAGTGTAAAATGCAATAAATTTGGGGCATTTTTGACCCCCCTTTGACCCCATGGGGGTGCAAACCAGAATTTTTCTGAGGTCAAGGGTGCTCATTTTATATCCAGAACAATTGCCTCTACATTTTGGCGAAGTTTCAGAGAAATTGAATGGATGTATCAAATGTTATAGGAGAAAAGGGTCATTTTTTGCCATTTTGGGGGGCTTTTGACACCCTGGGGGCGCGAACCAGATTTTTTCCATGTCAACGATACTTATTCTATTAGGAACAATTGCCTCCACATTTTTGCCAAGTTTCAGAGAAATTGAATGAATGGATGAAAAGTTATGGGGCAAAAAAATGTCATTTTTTGCCATTTCGGGGCCTTTTGACCCCCTGGGGTGCTAACCAGAGTTTTTTTTCAAAAATCGGAGAATGTCACTTTCTAACCTGACCAAAGTTACAATTTCATGCAAAATTTCAGAGAAATTCAATGGATGGTTGCGGAGAAAAATCCGGACGGACGGATATGTCTCAAAACATAAGTCCTTTGATTTTATAAATCGGGGGACCAATTAACTGATAATAAAGAAAAAAAAGCACAGAATAAAAGGAGATAAAGTTAGAAAGCTGGGGCTTCTTTCTTTAAAAAGAAAGATTAAAGTAACACAAGATTTTATAAGGTTAATTAGTAAACACATTTTTTTTTTTAGAGTAAATAAAAAAAAGTCTTACCTCCTCCACCTTCATGGGGAGTACGACTCGACTGAAATTAAGAAAATAAAAGAAACATTAGTCATGAGAAAAATATTAACAATCTTATTTAAAAGAGCAAAAAATAAAATTAACAATCTTATTTAAAAAGAAAAAAATATTAATCTTATTTAAAAGGAAAAAAAAATTAATCTTATTTAAAAGGAAAAAAAAATTAATCTTATTTAAAAGGAAAAAAAAATTAATCTTATTTAAAAGGAAAAAAAAAGGGGGGAGGGGTTACAAAATATAAATTATGCAAAAAACAAAAGTGTGTGAAAAAAAATTTCCTAAATATAAAATGTATTCATAATGCATTTCCAGAGGAGAATACTCGGGTCAATAACTTTGCACAAACGAAAGGTAAGAAAACTGGAGGTCGACTTTCGGAGTGCAAACACGAACTCCTTTGAATAAGCAAAAATAAATAATACGCATACTTCAGAGATGTTTGATATATGCCCGAGAACAAAATCCCGCTACTTATCGTGGTCCTGGACCAGTCTTTCAGCTGTCGCGAGCGGTATATCAGTATGGTCGGCCAATCTCTTTAGTGGTTGTCTTCTTAATCTTTCTAGAAAAAAATAGTTTTTATGATTTATTTACATAGCTGGAGTTTGGTAGCGAAGAAATGTCCAAGCAACATTACTCTCTGTTTTCGAACAATGCTGTTAAGTTTCTTTTTGATATCTGTATTTCTTCGTCTATCTCACGAGGATACTTAAAATAAATATGGAAAGCTAAATGAAAGATTGTTGAATGGAAAAGAAAAAAACAATTCTATTCGAATGATCCTGTGACGTGATTCAGTTTCAACAAGCCGCGTGTGCGTGGTCCCCCTCTGTATGTGACGAATGTAAAATGCAATAAATTTGGATAATTTGGGGGCATTTTTGACCCCCCTTTGACCCCCTGGGGGCGCCAACCAGAATTTTTCTGAGGTCAAGGATGCTCATTTTATATCCAGAACAATTGCCTCTACATTTTGGCCAAGTTTCAGAAAAATTGAATGGATGGATTAAACGTTATGGGAGAAAAGGGTCATTTTTTGCCATTTTGGGGGCTTTTGACCCCCTGGGGGTGCAAACCAGATTTTTTCCAAGGTCAGCGATACTTATTTTCTATTAGGAACAATTGCCTCCACATTTTGGCCAAGTTTCAGAGAAATTGAATAGATGGATGAATAGTTATGGGGCAAAAAATGTAATTTTTTGCCTGATCGGGGCCTTTTGACCCCCTAGGGGGCTAACCAGATTTTTTTTTAAAAATCCGAGAATGTCACTGACCAAGGTTACAACTTCATACAAAAATTCAATGGATGCTTGCGGAGAAAAATGCGGACGGACGGAAATGCCTCAAAACATAAGTCCCCTGCTTTTATAAATCGGGGGACCAAATTATGGTCAAGTTAGAACCAGGTTTTCATATTTTTCAAAGACAAAAAAAATAATGGCTTTTTTTTTTACTCTTTATATGAAGTGATTCCTGTTTGTATTAGAGAATTGATTAGTTGAGTAAGATCACATGTTACGCCAAAAAAAAAAAAAAAAAAGAAAAAAGAAAAAAAAAAGCATATTTCAAAATTGTTATAAGTAGTTGGTGTTGAGACGCTGGGATAGACTGTCAAACCTAGAAAAGAAATGTCAATTACCGAAAGTGCCTATGAGGTCTATTCTACGACTGATCACCCAGTCAAGGAAAATTGATGAGAAGGTGAATAAACTGACATTGTGAATCTTTAGCGTGGGTCTTTAAGCCCCCTCACCCCCCCCCCCCAAGCTATGAGAAATAAATTCGAAATCACTACTTATGTTGCATTACCCGTTCTTTCGGGGTACCCGGTAAGATCCAACAAGAATGGCAAAGAACAGAACGTATATGGAAAAACTTTGGTTTTCTTTATTTCCCATCACTGGATGGTTTACGCCGGCTACGCACACACATAAAAAAAAAATCTTTTGACATACTTTTGTCTCATGAAAGTCTTTTTCTTGCTGAGGTCACAGACTTGGTTTCCGCTAGAAACTCTTTCATATATACATCCGATTGGAAAGCAATTTGCTCTGCATTGTCTATCCGAGCGTGAACTGAAGCAATTGTTCCACAAGCATTTTGGTGAAATACAAGTATGGGGATTCCTTCACAGTACCAACTTGCTTATCAGTCGCATTTTTAGTCAACGGACACGAAAGCCTAACAGCAAGACGGGCTTGGGTACCATAGCCAATAAAGCTTCGTCGGTGCCATAAACATTGGTAAACTCTAATTCTTCCGGTACTCCGATCACCAAGCACTCCACGTTTCTGAAACCACCGCCTTTCACTGCAGAACCTTCTCCTTTTTAACAATTATTAAGTCGCTTTCTTTCGACGTCCCACCCACAATGGACTCGTCCACGATTCATTTTTGCCACTCTTCATTATCTTACACATAGAAATTCAGACGAAGCCATTATGAATGAATTGTCTTTTACACATCATTTTTTTACGCGAGAAAAAAAAAAAAAAAAAATTATAGCACTCCCTCTCCAACTATGAACGCATTATTGGCGGGTCTTTTTTTGTTTTTTTTGTACTTTTATAGATGACGCATCATTTTCCCCAATACTTTGTGTCATTAATGTTCGGGCAGATACAGAAGTGCCCGAGAGTTGATGAGGCAAAAACTGCCAAACACTAAATTGAAGACTGGCAGCCGATAAATTTCGATGAAGAAAACCAAACTAAAATACATATATATATACAAATAAAGAACAATTAAACCATAGCTAAACAACTGTTAGTAATTAGATGCTTATTTTTGTTTGGTTGGTTTCTTTGAAAAAAAAAAAAAAAAAAAAAAAACATTGTTAATCAAATGTTTTTGAATAACATTTTTTTTTTGTGTGCACACCGAAAAGTTTAAAAAGATAAATTTGTTTGATTTGTTAAGCAATTTTTTTTTTTTTTTTTTTTACTTTTTTTTTTTTACTTTTTTTTTTTCCTTTTTTTTTTCCCTACACTTTTTTCAAAAAACTCAATTAGTCGTTCAGAAAATTCGATGAGTTGACAGAGATTATACAAATTCATTTTTTGTTATTAAACACGATCATTTTCTTCCAAAAGTTATCGGCTGCTTGATTAATAGTTTTGTCGACTCTTGAGCGATTCCGAACGTTAACGATGCGAAGTCACGGAAACATGGTGCGTCAGCTATAAAAGTACCGTTTTTTTGTTTTGGGACTGATGGATAACTGCTTATCAAGGCTAGGGGGGGGCACTCGAGGATAAAGGTTACAAGGATTGCTAGTTGAACATTGGTCGGCATCACAAGAGGATCGGAAATGGGTGGCATGGGCAGCCCTTTGCTCTACAAAAAAACAAGGGATCTCTCAGCCCCAGAGGTTTGACAACTATATTTTATTAGTTTAATGGCATATCAACCTTTTCAGGGTTATTTAATGCAAATGTTAAACATTTTTTTATTATTATTTTAAAAAAAATTTAATTTATTTTTTTTATTTATTCATTTTTTTTTTTTTTTTTTTTTTTTAAAAACTTTTATTCGCCCTAAACAAGGTATATTGGTAGGTAATCGCCTAGAGATGGGGTCTTGATAAGAACACTGATACCCTATCACCTGTTGGGTTGGTGTTAGGAAGGGCATTCAGCCTATAATTTTTTTTTGCCTCAACTAAGGAAAAGACTTCCAAATAAAATTGTTCAAACTGCAAGCGGTACAGTTTTCATGTTCGGAGCGTGCATGGAAGGTCTGGTGAGATTGTTATGGATTATGTCTCCCGTTAGCTTAAGATGGCTACCTTTGAACATGTCAATTGACTGTTCCCGAAATATGGATTTTGCTTATAATTAAAGTTTACTCAATGATTTTTCCTACTTTTTGGTGAGGATACTTATTTAAATCTGTTGCATAAGTATATAATACTGTTTTTTTTTTTGTGGTATTGATAATTTAATACGGACGCTTCTCTGTACAAGCACCAAAATTTTTACTTTTTGGTACTATTAAAATAGTAAATGAGAAAAACACATGAGATCTGATCTGATAGTTTTATTAATACAGAGATTATGTATTATTAAGCAAATAGGTGCTTGTACAGAGAAGCGTACATATGAAAAACGTTGAAAATCACAGTTTCAATTAAATTAACCGGAAAACTCTTTGAAATACATATGTATCAAACAAAAATAGGTTTGTACACCAAAAATTTTATATATATATATATATATATATATATGAGAAATGAAGGATGAAAGTAATCCGACGTAATGGGAAATAAAAAAAAAATAAAAACCAAAAGATAGTTGTTTATGTATTCATCAATGTTTTGTCTTTATTTTAAGACTTCCTCAGGATGATAGTTTGAAGAAAAAAAAACTATCATCCTGAGGAAGTCTTACAACAAAGACGAAATGTTGATGAATACATAAACAACTATCTTTTGGTTTTTCCTTTTTCATTTCCCATATATATATATACCTCCCAAAGATTATAAATGATCATCTGGGAACTTTCAAGCACATGAATCTGCCATCGGTGATCATCTGGTTGGTACAAATAGTTGTTCTGACCAGTATTCCGATTGGTGGTTTTATGTTTTACACAGTGCTAGGTCGAACTACAACCATAATATTATTGAGGCGTTAGTTATTAACATTTCTCGACCTAGCCTGTGTAGACAAAAGATTTTGAAACATCAGTTGAAGAGATTTAATGATTCAAATCCACCATAACGTTGAGATTTTTCCCCCTCTTTCTCTAAATCGTTTTCTCCAACTAAAACAATTTCCCCTTCATATCTCATTCGATTTTCTTAGTTTTTAATTTATCATTCTGTCGTTTCCTCTTAAAGGGTCAGACGATAAGGCCTTAAAGAAAATTTTAGCAATTTTTTTTTTCTCCACCCGCCCGTTTCATTGATTAAAATGTTTCTGATGAAATTCATCCTACCATTTTGTTGTACGTGAAATCTACTTATATATATATATATTAAAGTGAAATATTTTGAAAATCAACAATCGTGCAATTTTAAATGAAAAATTCATTTATTTAATTTTTTTTCGCGAGACTTTCTTTTTTTTTTTTTTCTTCCTCCTCATTTTGATGGTATTAACCCTGAGGGGTCGATACACACTAGCAGGAAGACCCGCCGTTGCTTGGGATTGAATGCGGACCGCTATGGATTTTTTCACCATATTATTTTCTTTGTTATAACTGCCCCCCCCCCCCCTCCTTCCATGGAAGAAGCTGAAATGTGGGAAAATTGAATTACAGATGGTTTAAATTTCATTAAAATCATGGGTCACTTAGAGCTGGAAGTATGTAAATATTTGGCACAGAGGGTAACGTAGAGATTTGGGACCACTTCCATTGTCTTCCTCGGTAGATTTTACACAAGTATACACTTAGATTTTATGTAGATTTTCTAATCTTTCTATAGGAATCATCACAAACATTGAGTTACATTTTTGTCACATCACAATGTATCACTCACTCACTATCCTGTGTTCCCTTCGTCAGGAGTTCGACGTTGTCTGGCGGTCTTTTTACATAGTCTCCAGTGGACACGGTCGTGGAGGTCCACCTTCACCATCTGCCACTGTATACGGTTATGCCTGATGGTTTCTCTTAAGGTCTTCCTTGGGCGTCCGACACTTTCAGATCTCTACGTGTGTTGCTTGGTCCACTGCTCCGTTCAACATGTTCAAAACAACGTAGTCGGTTCGCTATAAGAATAACGTCCAGCGGTTGGATGGTCAATGTCTCGAGCAACAAGGTCTCTGACCTAACATACTGGGGTCTGGTTTGATTTAACGTGGCAGATCCATCTGATCATGGCCCCATTGTTCCGGCGGAGTCTGGCGAGTGTCCAACATTCATTAACATAATTATTTGAATTGAGAACTTTGTCTTTCTGATTAGATCCGATATTCTGAAAGATCCGATATTGTCATACAAATGCTGGTTAGTCCACTGCTGACCGAAATGCTCTGTTGTTACAAGTTGACAATTATCGAGCTTTCAATTGGAAGAGGTTAGTATACATGAAGAATAGAAGGTATATGCTATAGCATTTTCACACTCGGACCCGGAAGAAAAAAAATGTCCGAAAACATCAGGTCAGCTTAATTTTATTTGAATTGGCCATAACGGCGCTTGCATCTAATCAGGAAGTTATGGTTTGCACAACTCCTATCAGCTCATAAGAACCCTTAATTGGACATTATAATATTCAACACCAAGTGAGTTTTCTGAACTTTTCATATGATTTGGTTTTTTCTATCGTTTTATTAATTTGCATACACCTTGGATACACTTTTCACTGTCATCTACTGCATCGACAGCAGACAAATTTCCCACCTGGATAACTTTTTTGTTTTTGGACTACCATTCACCACCTGGATTGTTTTTCTAATCAACCGTTTTGACATCTTTCTTGAAGCTGTTTTAAACTTTATGACTTGGATGAACTGTATAAGTTTAACAAAAAAATATGTTTTGGGACGATATATTTGATGTTTTATATACTTTTATGTATTTTATATGTATTTTTTAAATATTTTCAAAGTTTAATTTTATTACCTGCAGTAATGTCATTGCGATAATGGTCCTCTGATGAGAAGATTTTCTTTGAAAACTCATGAGTTAAGGACTTTCAAGTACTTTGCTTTGAATTCTAATAAAATTTGATTCGCACCTTATTTTATTCTTTCACTTTATCTAGTGCTATTAATGCTCTATCCAGTATATTGAGCTTCATTTTTATCCGGATGTTCACTAATTAAAGATATTAGTGGCCTCTTATATCTTTTGCTGTATTAACCTTTTATTTATTTATATATATATATATACATATATATATATATATAAATATATATATATATATATGAGAAATAAAGGAGGAAAATAATCCGACATAATGGGAAATAAAGAAAAACCAAAAGATAGTTGTTTATGTATTCATCAACGTTTCGTCTTTATTTTAAGACTTCCTCAGGATGATAGTTTGAAGAAAGAAAAAAACTAATCATCCTGAGGAAGTCTTACAACAAAGACGAAACGTTGATGAATACATAAACAACTATCTTTTGGTTTTTCCTTTTTCATTTCCCATATAATATATATATATATATATCCCTTTAAAGTACTTTTCTAATAAAATTTGATTCGCACCTTATTTTATTCTTTCACTTTATCTAGTGCTATATATATATATATATATATATATATATATAGATAAGCTGTGTGAGTTAAGTTGATTCACGCATCAGTTTTGAACAGTTGATTTAGCAAAGCCAATGACATTTATAATCAGCACACACAGCTTTAGTAAGTTTTTATATATTTTGATCATCCTAAGGTTGTAAAAGTGATTGGAAATTCAAATATTTTAGATTTGAATCGAACTTTGAACCATGGGTATCAGATGAAATTTAAAGTTTGGGAAATAATTGGTTTCTGAGTATTCATGAGCATAAAGACCCCGACCCCCATTTGACACGTCAGATTTGCATGAAATTTTAAAGAAATATTGAACAAAAATTTGTGAGATTTCTCAAAGTTTCAATTTCTTTGAATAAGAAACAGAAAGAAACAAAATAAAAAATTTAAAAAACAGAAAGAAACAAAGAAAGAGAGCAGGAAATCAAAGAGAGCAGGATACAAAGAGAGCAGGATACAAAGAGAGCAGGAAACAAAGAGAGCAGGATACAAAGAGAGCAGGATACAAAGAGAGCAGGATACAAAGAGAGCAGGATACAAAGAGAGAAGGAAACAAAGAGAGAAGGAAACAAAGAGAGAAGGATACAAAGAGAGCAGGATACAAAGAGAGCAGGATACAAAGAGAGAAGGAAACAAAGAGAGAAGGAAACAAAGAGAGAAGGATACAAAGAGAGCAGGATACAAAGAGAGAAGGAAACAAAGAGAGCAGGAAACCAAAGAGAGAAGGAAACAAAGAGATAAGGAAACAAAGAGATAAGGAAACAAAGAGAGAAGGAAACAAAGAGAGGAGGAAACAAAGAAAGGAGGAAACAAAGAAAGGAGGAGGAAACAAAGAAAGGAGGAGGAAACAAAGAAAGGAGGAGGAAACAAAGAAAGGAAACAAAGAAAGAAGGAAACAAAGAAAGAAACAAAGAAAGAAACAAAGAAAGAAACAAAGAAAGAAACAAAGAAAGAAACAAAGAAAGAAACAAAGAAAGAAACAAAGAAACAAACGAGGAAACAAACAAACGAGGAAACAAACAAAGGAGGAAACAAAGAAAGGAGGAAACAAAGAAAGGAGGAAACAAAGAAAGGAGGAAACAAAGAAAGGAGGAAACAAAGAAAGAAAGAAAGGAGGAAACAAAGAAAACAAAGAAGGAAACAGAAAAACACACTTAAAAAAAATAGTAATATGCCATCGTCAACAGTAACCACACTTTAATCAAATATTTTAGGATAAATATTCAGTGTCTTGGATTTTCTTTCTATGATATTGAAACCGTTGCAAGTTTGCGCAAGAGATACAGGTTTTAAAAGAAAATTTTTTTCCCCATTTACTTGTATATGCTCGTTTTTTTAGCGTGGGAAAATTCAGTTACCTGAAAAGGGCACCCTGAAGGGATAATACAAGTATTTTTGTTTTCAACCAGAGGCAGCAATCAATAGCCCCCCTCACCTCAGAAAGGAGGAGGTAATGCTGGATATCTTTACATTTTTTTTTTTATTTTTAAAGTAACGAGACTGAGAATGCATTAACAATTCAGTTGCTGGGCCATTTTTTTTTTATTCATTTTCTTTCTTTCTAATCATGCAGTTAAATTAATGTTTTAGTTTAGCCATATACGTTACACTTAAAAAATTTTTTTTTTTTCTTAAACTCTGTTTTGTTATCAATTCTCCCAGGCAATGTCGGGTAGCTCTGCTAATATAAGACGCGCGTAGTTAAAAGTCCATCTGCACTCCATCTCTAAAGGGAGTTGCTAGAAATTTAAATTATTTGAGAAAAAAAAAAAACAATCGTACATTCTGGTTTTTGCAATTATGTCTCAAATTTCATTCTGAACACACTAACAGAAACTACTTGATAGACTATTCTTATGTTAAAATATTTAAGTTCTTTACCATTTTTTTAAGAAAAAAAAAAAATTCTTTAGTAATAACATTTCAACCTCATGTCCCTCTTCAAGTCTATATTGAAAAACAAACAAAAAAAAAACAAAACAAAGAAGTCTATTTATCACTAGAGACATTGCTAATACTAGGGGTGGGACATAATGGGTGAAAATTTCAGATTCATGCGAGTAGTATTTTTTTGTGTTCATTTATACATAAATAACACTAAACAATCAAACATTTTGAAAATTTTGCAAAATTCAGAAGGGGTGGGACGTAATGGGTGAAAATTTCAGATTCATGCGAGTAGTATTTTTTTGTGTTCATTTATACATAAATAACACTAAACAATCAAACATTTTGAAAATTTTGCAAAATTCAGAACGGGTGGGACGTAATGGGTGAAAATTTCAGATTCATGCGAGTAGTATTTTTTTGTGTTCATTTATACATAAATAACACTAAACAATCAAACATTTTGAAAATTTTGCAAAATTCAGAAGGTGCAGGCTAAAAATAGCCGTTAGGGCTCCACGGGACTCAAAATCCATCATTTTTAGGTGAAAAAGTGGTTTCATGCGACATTGCAGGTCCTAAAAAATCTTCAAAAGCTATGAATGGATATAGATGGTTAAATATGATATAGTACTTTAATTTAGGACCATTTTCAGGCTGTGAAAGGGTTTTCATGAATGTAAAATAGCCAAAAACTAGTGGCCTGCACCTTCTGAATTTTGCAAAATTTTCAAAATGCTTGATTGTTTAGTGTTATTTATGTATAAATGAACACAAAAAAATACTCGCATGAATCTGAAATTTTTAGTTATTACGTCCCACTCCTACTTATACTAATATAAAATATACTCGCAGAACCTTGCAGTTGTACCTTTCTGTTATGTAGTTTCAGTATATATCTGGTTATGGGGGTCTATCTCCAAAACCTTTGAAGTAGTTTGACATATTTCCATTCGATGTGTTAAATAATGACCCTGTGAGGCCGGACATATGTGTGAGAGATCGTTTGGTTTGGCTTGCGCGATTTAGTGCGGGTAAACCCGTACAACAGAGTGCAAAATAAAGCTGTTCTCACAGGCGTTGACAGGGCCACCACGTTGACGAGACCTCAGGTCAAGGGTCAAGGTTCACCTGCGCATAGGGGCTCTGTGACATCACAGGCTTTTGTGTGAGAAGCTGTGTTTTTGCAAGTCGGGTTTTTGGAAGCAAACCGAACAGACGATTTCTTTATGTAGTCTCCAAATGATTAGGGGAATTAAATTCCCTAAGAGAATACAGGCATGAAATTCCTTCTTCCCCCCCTCCTCGAATGGCTAGAAATTAACGATAAAGTAGTAATTTGCACGTTAGTGCAACATCTCCAATATCAACGGTAGACTGAATAAAAAAACAAAATCAAAGTAAAAGATTGTTGCCTCGTGAATTTTGTTGGGAAGGTTTTTGTTGCAGACACAGCGGACGGCGATATTCACGAAGAAAGAACTCAACCACTAGACGACATCGAGACGGCGCACCTCCACGCGACGAGGAATTAAATGTATATGTAACATATCCCTTTATGGTGTTAAAAATGGCCAGTTGTTTAAGCAAACTGAGGTTTACCAAGATAAAGAAGAAAGAAAATAATTTTTTTTTTTTAAATTTAAAAAAATAAAAATAAAAAAAATAAAAATTAAAAATGGTAAAATTAGTGTTAAAAATGCTTTAACGAAAAAAGTTTGAAAACGCTTCTAAACTTTCGTATTTTGAGAAGCGTTTAAGAGACTATTTCATGGCGATAATCAAGGGAGGCGCAGGAGCGCTCTATCCCTGCATAGACTGCACAAATGGCCTATGCTAGAAATCTCATTTCTTTGATCAATCATAGCTCAAAAACCAATAAACCAAATTAGTTAAAACTTTGCACAAAATGTTTATTTGATAGGTTTAATAAATGTGTAGAATTTCAGCATCATTAGTCAAGGCAACCCAGAGATTCAGAAAGTTCAATCATGAAATCATGTTATCTGTGTGTATGTACGTATGTGCCACCCTGTATATCAACTATTTGATGGATTCAGCTGATTTTGGGCAAAGATAGAGGTTCTAGGGTCTAGTTGATGGCATTTTAATTTCAGTTTACCATATACCTTAGTTTTCCAGAAAATTCCAAAAAACCTTATGAGAAGCATTGTATTGTGGCATAGCCTTTACAAAAGTAGTGACATTTCATGATAAATGCCAGTATACTGAAATCATATGCCCTTAATAGGGTTAAGATGAAAATTCATATACATTAAATGTACAAAAGCAAGGAAATTTCCAAATTTTTACACTTTTATTGTCATTAAGGGTATGCGAGCGCAACAGGGCTATGTATTTTACTGGTAGGAATTTTTCTTCAGCGCACCTCACACACTTCATCCACTCATGCATAGAGATTTATACTGTCGTGATGTGATAATGAAATGGTTTGGTTGATATGTAGTCATACCCTTAATGACAATAAAAGTGTAAAAATTTGGGAATTTCCTTGCTTTTGTACATTTAGTGTATATGAATTTTCATCTTAACCCTATTAAGGGCATATGATTTCAGTATACTGGCATTTTTCATGGAATATTTGTCTAGACTTTTGTAAAGGCTATGAACTGAAATTAAAATGCCATCAACTAGACCCTAGAAAATCTATCTGCCAAAAATCAGCTGAATCCATCAAATGGTTGTACGTACACACAGATAACATGATTTCATGATTGAACTTTCTGGATCTCTGGGTTGCCTTGACTAATGATGCTGGCATTTTACATGGAATTTCATTGCTAATGTAACAAATGCGTTTTGGTGGCGTAATGCAACATGTGGACGTCTGGCGCGGACACGGACTCCATAATACTAGCGCAACATAGTTAAACGACACCGATACTACATTTTGATCCTAGCTTAAAAGCCGAGAAAGTGTATTTTAGTTCAAGATTGACTTTCGACACAACAGCAACATTATATGAAATTTTAAATACTACTTTGTATCTTCAGCAAGAAGAAAAAAAAGGGGGGGGGGGGATAATGTACGACAAGTATGAAATTGCTTTAGCGTATTATTATTATATGGATAGCTTTTAGGAAAAATATTTTTTTTTTTTAGATGACAGAATGCATCTTGCGATAGAAAAGCAATTTGTCATACGAATTAAAATGGACAAGGATATTTTATTTTTTAAATCTATAATCTATGTAAACAGTTTTCTGGCAGTCTATCGATTACATATATATATTTATTATACACGCGTCGTTGAAGACCAGAGTTTTCTTTCTTCGCTATCTTTCTTGTTAATTTCTCGACTCGGCGAGCGATTCGTCGCTTTTCTGGTGTTAATTGGTGGAGTATGGCACCTAATGTGTCGTGGGCCATTCCTCTAGCGCTTTCGGTCTCTCGACCGTCTTCAGGAGGCTGTGTCTTATTGTTACTAACAGCCGTATTTATAGTTTTATTATTAGTTATATATCTATTACTTAGATATATAGATATATAGATATATATATATCTCTTTATGCGTTTATTATTTATTTATTTTATTTATTTTTATTATTATTTTCATTATTTTTATTATTTCATTATTTTATTATTTTATTTATTTTATTTTTTTAATTTATTTTTATTTCTATTATCATTATTATATATTGTTAAAGACTGATAGAGCGTTAGTACCGGTGGTGAATGCCATTTTATTAATTGTGGGTTGTAATTTTTTTATGTGTAGGGCTTCGAAGAATTTTAGTCTGTTGGTGCAGTTGTTTTTATGTATGATCTTAGTATTAGTTGTTAATATTTGTCGTCATTCGGATGCTTTTTTGTGTGTAGTAATGTGTCGCTGGATGGCACTAGCATCATTTAAGTGATGTGTAAGGCATCAGGAAATTAACAAGAAAGATAGCAAAGAGAGAAAACTGTGGGCTTTAACGATGTGTGTATAATAAATGACTTGCTGCCAAAATATACATAATATATATATATATATATATATATATAATCTTTATAAAGTTAGGTATGTGTATATTTGTATGTACAGGATTCACTCCTAAACTAATTAGCTGATCATTATGCATTTTAAAACATAGCTGCTAGGCATAAGGGTTGTAATGTGGGCTATATTTAGTTTAATCTAGTTTTATGCAAAGGGGGTAAAAGCTCACGAAAATTTAGACACCTCCAATTGTTCAATTTTAACAATAGGTATTAGACCTCAATAATTATATTTTGGGGAGCATAATATGGGCACAACCTCACATTTGAAAATTCAAATATTTCAGATTTGCATTGAATTTGATCCATAGTCATTAGACATCAACTAAGCTAGATACCCTAAATTTTGATTTCTTCTTTAGACCCCTTAAGCTTAACCTTAAATTTTCCATGTTTTATAGAATCAAAAATCATTTTTGAGATGAGGGTTGATAATTTGTAGAATTTGGTATATTCGGACTACTGTTCTCATCTTGGATGTTTTTATCACCACATTTAGGCCGATGTAACCTCCGACCTTCTTCAGGTGTATCTTGTTGGGAATCTTTCTGTCGAACTCTGTAATCTTGACGGAACCCTTTATTAAATCCACGGGGGTAGCAGATGAAACGAGAGCATGCTATCCCAGAGTTCGACAAGATACACCTGAAGAAGGCCGGAGGTTACATCGACCAAAACGTTGTGATAAAATCACCCAAGATAAGAACAGTAGTCCGAATATACCAAATTCTACAAAAAAAAAAAAACGTCCAGATTCCCAGAGTTCGACAAGATACACCTGAAGAAGGCCGGAGGTTACATCGATCGAAACGTTGTGATAAAACACCCAAGATGAGAACAGTAGTCCGAATATACCAAATTCTACAAAAAAAAAAAACGTCCAGATTCCCAGAGTTCGACAAGATACACCTGAAGAAGGCCGGAGGTTACATCGACCAAAACGTTGTGATAAAACACCCAAGATGAGAACAGTAGTCCGAATATACCAAATTCTACAAAAAAAAAACGTCCAGATTCCCAGAGTTCGACAAGATACACCTGAAGAAGGCCGGAGGTTACATCGACCGAAACGTTGTGATAAAACACCCAAGATGAGAACAGTAGTCCGAATATACCAAATTCTACAAAAAAAAAAAAACGTCCAGATTCCCAGAGTTCGACAAGATACACCTGAAGAAGGCCGGAGGTTACATCGACCGAAACGTGATAAAAACACCCAAGATGAGAACAGTAGTCCGAATATACCAAATTCTACAAAAAAAAAACGTCCAGATTCCCAGAGTTCGACAAGATACACCTGAAGAAGGCCGGAGGTTACATCGACCGAAACGTGATAAAAACACCCAAGATGAGAACAGTAGTCCGAATATACCAAATTCTACGAATATATTGTTTTTGAATTATAATTCAATCTGAATAGTTAAAACTGAATTTATGTTCCAAAATTTGGGGGATGAGAATCGACAATTTGGATTATTCAGACACTCCGAAAATCTCTGCCGATGTAGTCACCGAGCTTTTTCAGGTGCATCTTTTCGAACTCGGGGAACCCGTACGGAATTTCGACCCGAAACCTTTTAACCCACAAGTTTAAAGTGTTCTCATTCTGTCAACCATGACGATGTATAAATGTTAATTTATGTCATTTTTAGCTATTATTACCTATGATAAGGATTAAACTTTCAACCCTAACCCGACATGACTCACTTAGAACTGATGGGTAACGAATTAGGACACATCTATTTATATGCCTTCTCACGATGGCAGAGTTAGAAACGAGGTCGGTTTTTAATGTGGGGAAAATCCAATGGCACTAGTTTGGGACCAAAAAAATTTAAATTGTCTCAGTCTGGTAGGATTTCTCCTTCATTGACCAAGAGCAGAGCAGATGATTTATCGTATCAGGACAGATACTTAACTTTTATCTTAGCTAAAAAGATGGCTAATGGATAAAGAACAATCTACCACCCTGAAGTGTTCAATTAGACAGTTATCACGTTCGAAAAGATGCACCCGAAGAAGGTCAGGGTTACATTTACGAAACCATTGCGAAAATAACAACCAGGATGAGAATTGTCAAAAAATAATCTAATGTGAATTGTATTTATTGGCTTAGTCCTGATGACCTCAGAGGGAGAATAAATCTGGACAGTATAGGGAGATGTGCGCAGAACAGTAGGACTTCAATGGTATGGTCACGTTGAAAGAATGGATTAGAGTTCTTGGGTTAGTAGATGTAGAGCAGTTGAGGTAGCAGGTCCAGTACACAGGGGAAGACGAAGGAAAACATGGAAGGAAGTGATGAAAATGGACCTGAGGGAAAGAGGGATGAATAAAGACCTTGTCATGGATGTACAGGGTGGGCAAAAATAAGGGTCCTATTTTTAAAAATTCATAACTTTTTTATTTATTGATTTTTTTTTTTTTTTTTTTTTAGAATAAGTAAAGGACCCCTTCCGAAGCAAGCATAGGCCGTATTAGCCCTAAGGAACGTACCCTCATTTAGAAAACATTATTTTTGCTTAAAAAACTCAAAACAGTGTAAAAAACAATACTTTAGTTTTTGTAAGTTTTAAGAAGTGTTTTTCGGCTAAAATTTGTTTTGTTTATTTCAAAAAATCTCGGAAGGGTCAGTCTACACACACATAAAGTTTGGTGAGTTTAACTTTTATTTTGTGGAAGTTATTCAAATTCAAGTTATTCAAATTTAAAGATAGGACCCTTATTTTGGCCCACCCTGTATAATGTTAGTCTTAAAGAGAGGCTTAGACCTGATGAGCTTAGAGGAAGATTAAATCTGGACAGTATGGAGAGATGTTTGCAGAAGTGAAGACGTCAATGGTATGACCATGCTGAAAGAATGGATAAGAGTTATTGGGTTAGTAGATGTAGAACGGTTGAGGTAGCAGGTCCAGTACACAGAGGAAGACTAGGGGGAGGGGGTGATAAAAATGAATTTGCGAGATAAATAATAATTAATAATTACAAAAAAAAATAATGTGCCCATGTTACTCACAGTGTTGCCGAGAATATATATTCCAAAATTCATAATGAATGAGAGTTCTTGGGTTAGTAGATGTAGAACAGTTGAGGTGGCAGGTTCAGTTCGCAGGGGAAGACGAAGAAAAACATGGGAGGAAGTGATAAAAATGAACCTGAGGGAAAGAGGGATAAATAAAGACCTGGCCAGAGATGGTTAGTTTGGAAGTCAATTTATTAAAGCCGTCCAACACATGCCAGCATGTAAAAAAAAAAAATGGACATTAAACTGAATATGATGATGACTATATTGCAAAATATCTAATCAAATTACAGAAAGATTAGCCTCCGTACAGGCTGCACAAACTTATACAAGAAAATCTATATTGTCTGCAACAGCGGAAATGCAATCATTTTTAAACACTTTTAAATGAGATTCTGAATTGGACTATGGATTACGAAAAATTGTTTCTGCTTTGTCTGCGGAGAAAAAAACGTTTTTATGAATATGTTGGAAGTAAGGCGATCCTTGTTAACTTATTTGATTAGAAGTCAAAATTGTTGAAATTAAAAAAAAAAAAAAAAAAAAAAAAAAAAAAAAAAAAAAAAACGTTTTTATGAATATGTTGGAGGTAAGACAATCCTTGTTAACTTATGATTTGGTTGGAAGTCAAAATTGTTGAAATAAAAAAAAATGGAAAAAAATAAAATAAAATTTAAAAAATTTTTTAAAAAGCAGTCAAAATTGAAAAAAAATGAGAAAAAAAAAAAAAAAAAAAAAAAAAGCAGATAATGGCACAAATAAAGAGTTGAAGCACCGGTAGAATTTAATAAACATTTCAATAGTCATTTAAAACGAAAAGAATCATTTATTTTAGACTAGCATGGATACCCAGCGTTGCCTGGAGGCATAGACAATACAATATAATAGTTAAAAAATGTGTAACATCTTTTCTTTGCCCCCCCCCCCATTTTTCTCAGTCATGGATTTCAGCTCCTCTGACAGAACAAATACTACACTTTGATCCTAACCCACAAGTCAAGAACATGTATCAAGGGAGGCGCGAGAGCGCTCTATCCCTTAATAGACTTCACAAAATTTTTATTTGATAGGTTCTATAAGTGTGTAGAATTTCAGCATCATTAGTCAAGGCAACCCAGAGATCCAGAAAGTTCAATTATGAAATCATGTTATCTGTGTGTACGTATGTACGTGCCACCCTGTATCTCATCAACTATTTGATGGATTCAGCTGATTTTTGGACCAAATATTAAACAGACCAAACTATTTCTTAACATGAATAAAAATTTTAAAAACAATGTCTGCTGTAATATTAATTCTAGATTCCTTAAAAATAATTTGGACCAAATATTAAACAGACCAAACTATTTCTTAGCATGAATAAAAAAAAAAAAATTTTGAAGTTAAAAGTATATAATTACTTTGAAATCTTAGAAACAGTTAACACGACGCAAGATTTTGTTAAACAAATCAAATATTTATTAAAGCATTTAAAAAAAAATTTTTTTTTTTTTTTTAATCCAAATTTTCGGTTTTGAAAAACCGGTGCTTCTTGCTTAAAAGTCTGAAAAAAAGATTTCTTTGTCTTTTACTGTTTAAGAGGTAAATAAGGGCAGTAACTCTTAATTGTAATTTTGAGCCAGATTTTACGAGCATACGATCGCCTTGGTGCCGAAGGATTCCATCATTTGCGTGTGAATCACAAGTACAATTTTGTTGATCCACAAACCGGGGCCACCACCAACCACGTTGAACGTATGTGGTGTGAAGCAAAAAAGAAAGAAATAAAATTGAATGTGGCACCCACACGCAAATGGTGGATTCCTATCTCGCAGAATTCATGTGGCGGCAGAAATTGCCCAAATTTGCAAACAAATTGCTGAATTTTATTCAGTATAAAACCCAAGTATAAACACAATAAATTCTTAAATTTTCCATTGCTGTATACTTTGTTGTTCATTTATTACTAATTAATTTTCTGTAAATTACGTTACATGTAATAACAACAGTTGATAAGAGTTACTGCCCCTTATTTACCTCTTAAACAGTAAAAGACAAATAAATCTTTTTTTCGGACTTTTAAGCAAGAAGCACCGAAAAACCTTATTCATGGTACAGACAATATTTTCCATTTTTTTTTCATAGCTTATATTTTTATACAGCTGTCGTCTCAATCTTTTTTTTATATACTAACGGGTCACCGCTTAACAAGGCTCAAAGGCCACTCAAGGATAAAGATTAATGAGCTTGTCAAGTGGACGATAAGACAACACCATGATTGGTAACAATGGCTGAACTGGGCAAAATTTGATTTAAGAGGACGGCTCAACAAGAATTTGCTAACATTGGACTTGAAAACGACCATGTTATAGTCAGATGAGAAGCAACCCAGTGGTATTGTGTTGGAAAGAAACTTTGTTCATGGAAGTTCCGTTTAGTTTTAGGTACACAGGAAGAAAGGGAAGTTATTTGCAATGGTTGTAGCTAGACGAGTTTTTGCTGTGAATGTTTTACAGAGCGGGAACCAGAGATTGGAGCTCAGTCAAGCACCTACCATGAAAATAACGATAGAGTAGAGAAAGACTAGCAACGTCTCTTCTGTGAGAAAGAGGCTGCAGAGAAGAGAAGGGATCATTCACAACTAGATTTTGAAGTCAGTTTTGTACTCCCCCAAGGCAGGAAAGAGTACTCTGAGCAGCAGCACCTCCCATCTTGGGATATATTTGACTCTTATACAGGTAAAGGATTGCGTCAGGAGTTAGGTACTTAATTTAAATACGCTATTCAATTTATATATTACCAGCTGTTCTTACTCAACGTTACCCAGGAGTTTCTTGCTTGACACCCAACAATTTTTTTTTTTAGAAAGGCTCAAGTGTAATATAGGACTGTTGGAATATCTCGACTATTTCCCCCAAAAGTGATTGAACATCTCGTGGCCACCAACGATTAAAAATATTGAATTTAAGTTACTATATTATGATTATTTTTTTTTTTTTTTTCTAAAGATCTTTAAAAAAGTTTGTTTTATTTCAATAATGTCTGTTCGGTTTAACTTTAAAAAGGGTTGATTGTAAACGCAAAACCTATTAAAAGAAAAGTATGTTGGTACTGATATCGATCCTGAACCAGTTTTCGTGAGGTTCGACTCGGAAACGTTCGACTGTCCTACGCAAACGCCCGAGAGTTGACGAGCCGATTTGTATCGGACAACAATTTTGATACGGTGCTGCGTCCTATGATAATGTTTTGCTTGTTTTGTTTTTTTTGTTGTTAGGGTTTAGCATTTAGGTTTAGGGTTAGAGTTAGGGGTCAGGGTTAAAAATATTTATTTGATAACAGTAATTATGTTTTGCTTGTTTTATTTTTGTTGTTTTTAGGGTTAAGCGTTTAGGTTTAGGGTTAGAGTTAGGGGTTAGGGTTAAAAATATTTATTTGATAACAGTAACTTCGCTCTGTTTTGCTTGTTTTATTTGTTTTGTTGTTTAAAAAATGTCTTGCAACTATAACTAAAAATTATACGATGCAGCAACGTATCAAAATAAAAAAAAAAATTATTTGATAACAGTAACTTCGCTATGTTTTGCTTGTTTTTTTTTTTTGTTGTTTCTTTTAGAAAATCTCTTGAAAATATAACTTAAAATCACAGGACGCAACACCGTATCAAAATTGTCGTCTGGTACCATTCGGCTCGTCAACACTCGGGTGTTTGCGTAGGACAGTCGAACCTCACGAAAACTGGTTCAGGATCGATATCAGTACCAAAGAAAAAATTTGAATCACCAACCATTCAGTTAACAGCCAAACCCCCCTAACCATGGTGATTCATATTTTTATACTTGAAGAGACCTTCCAGGGTTATGAGAAGGTCTGTAGCAGTGACCTGTGACCTGAGGGATGAAGATGTACTAAACAGATTCAGAGAAGCAAGTAGATAATGAATGGGATTCTTATTGTACTAATTAAAAGGGGCTGGTAATGTATCCAATCATTACTCCCCCCCCCCTCCATCCCAGAGACCTTTCTGTAAAATTAGTACCCAGATGAGAATAGTAGTCCGAAAAATCCAAATAATACGCCTTATTTCATTGTTTATTAAATACCATATCTCAGTTGATATAATGGCCGTTCCAGATCAGTGACGTCATGTTTTTTCAAAATTTGATTACTTTGAAGAATTAAAACGACTATAATTTTTTTTGTACGCAAAATAATTTAAAAAAAAAATACCTGAAGGAAATTTCCATCAATTTGCATTATTTTTCAAAGTTAGTCTACAATCTTAATTTAACGTATTGTACTTTGCACAGGTTTCACATGTGAAAGTCTGTAAAGTTTCTCGAAATCATTACTCCCCCCCCCCATCCCAGAGACCTTTCTGTAAAACCCCTTTTTCCTGTTGAGCTTCCCTTCTCGACTTTCGCTACCCCCCCCCCCCCCTACACACACCCTGCATCAATTATTACCTTACTTAAACGAGTGGCAGAAAGGCAAGTAGACTCCATGAACACATTTTAGAAACCATTTGGCTCTGAGGATACCGCAGAGTCCATAGTTCACTACTCTAAGAATATTGAGCACTTTTGTATTCAATGCAAACTATTTACAAAAATATATATATATATATATATATATAAAATTGCTAATATATAAATTTTTGATAGGTGATACCGTGAAACTACAGTAAAGCTTGGTACATTTTATTATCATCTAATCTATAAAGTAGAGACGATTTTTCCCCTGTACCTTCTCGGAGAATAGGAAAATTACCACACGAATCACAGGGTACTAAACTCACCATTACATTACACTTATTCACTCGAGCGTGTTTTAGTACATTTGTTATTCTTTTTTCCCAGCTTACACTAAATATTACATTTGGTCCGCCATCCACGACTCTCCAAAAAACCAACTCCATATAGATGGTAGCAAAAACTTTTCTCTCTAATAATTCTGTACTGTCACTCTACTCATCGACACCGGGAACTAATACACAGTTTAATTTTCACAAAACACCGGTTCTTATTTATTATTAAGTTAATTGACCTATTTTCACATTTATTTTAACCCGAATCCGTGGTGCAGTCGGTAAGAAGGCAGGATTCATAATCACCTGTTTTAGCGTTCGATCCCATTCTACTCTACCACTTTTTTTTTTTTTTTTTTTAAATTTAAAACATTCGCCAACACAATAGACGGGGGGGGGGGAGAAAAAATAGGTAATTTCCTTTTTTTATTTGACGTCATGCAATAGGTAGTACTTTCTCCCGTGCAACGCCGGGCGACGGGTTCCGCTAGTTGATAAATATAAATGTATATTCTCAAAAATAATAAAATATTCCAATATCTTTAATGGCTCATAGTCAACATCTCGGTGAAAGAGGTCTTCCTAAAGACAATGTGTCGGATGATGGCAGGCAAATTTACCAAGTGAAAATATTATTTTGGAAAAAAAAAAAAAAAAAAAAAAATTTTTTTTTTTTTCCAAAGTGAAAAAGTTATTTTTGGAAAAAAAAAAAAAAAAAAAAAAATTTTTTTGCAGACATGCAAATTTATGTAAATTTATTTTTGATAGATTTTCAAACATTGTTCAAGATTCATTTATGACCTCATATCCAGCATAAATGGGTACTTAATATTAGGACAACTAGCGTAAGTAAGCAAAGGTTAATGATAACACTATGTTAATCTCGGGCAAATTATATCTCGCGTCCCTCTAATTATAACCTTAACTGATCAGAGCGAAAGTACTTTGAAACACAATCTGGCTAAAATCGATTGTTAAAACTATTCAGCAGAGCAGAGTGTAAATTCCAAATGTATCAAAGTCATTTTCTGCAATCAGCTTATTTAAATACGAGTGAGGAAACTTGGTATCACCTGGGAGCAAGGATTTGAAATTCGATAGTTAACAGATTTCTTTTTCATTTTATCTCATAGTTTTTCATTTTTTTTTCTTCATTTTACCTCATAGTTTTTCATTTTTTTTTCTTCATTTTACCTCATAGTTTTTCATTTTTTTTTCTTCATTTTACCTCATAGTTTTTCATTTTCTTTTTCATTTTATTGTTTTGTGTAGAGTTGAGAACCGAGCGTCTGCAATATTTGTAGAAAGCGGGTCAGGTTTTTTTAATTTATTTTTTTTTTATTTTTTAAATAGACCAAAATCTTTTTCTTTTTTTAACTGATACTCTAGTTCTTGGATAAGGAGTAAAAGTCAGCCATTTAAAAAAATTTTTTTTTTTTAAAATAGACCAAAATCTTTTTTTCTGTTAACTGATACTCTAATTCTTGGATAAGGAGTAAAAGTCAGCCATTTTTTTAATTTTTTTTTTTTTTTTTTTAAATAGACCAAAATCTTTCCTTTTTTTAACTAATACTCTAGTTCTTGGATAAGGAGTAAAAGTCAGCCATTTTTTAAATTTTTTTTTTTTTTTTTTTAAATAGACCAAAATCTTTCCTTTTTTTAACTAATACTCTAGTTCTTGGATAAGGAGTCAAAGTCAGCCATTTTTTTTATTTATTTATTTTTTTTTTTTTTTAAATAGACCAAAATCTTTTTCTTTTTTTAACTAATACTCTAGTTCTTGGATAAGGAGTAAAAGTCAGCCATTTTTTTAATTTTTTTTTTTTTTTTTTTTTTTTAAATAGACCAAAATCTTTCCTTTTTTTAACTAATACTCTAGTTCTTGGATAAGGAGTCAAAGTCAGCCATTTTTTTTATTTTTATTTTTTTTAAATAGACCAAAATCTTTTTCTTTTTTTAACTAATACTCTAGTTCTTGGATAAGGAGTAAAAGTCAGCCATTTAAAAAAAAAATTATTTTTTTTAAATAGACCAAAATCTATTTTTCTTTTTTTTAGCTAATATTCTAGTTCTTTGATAAGGAGTAAAAGTCAGCCATTTTTTAAACTTTTTCTTTTTAAAGAAGCCGCTGTTTTGTCCGTTTTACTGGGTAACAGCTCTTTTCAGGTTATTCTTACGATCAAAAATATGCTCCCTCTGCCATATGCATAAGGAGTAAAAGTCAGCCATTTTTTAAACTTTTTTCTTTTTTTTAGCTGATACTCTAGCTTTCTTTTTTTTTTTTTTTTTTTTTTTTTAACATAGTTCACCCCAAACAAGGCAAGCCGCCACTGTAGACGTAAGGGGCTACTGAGAAAAGAAAAGGGGAAAAGAAAAGGGGAGAAGGAGGTCAACCTAACTTGGGATCTGCGCAGCGAGATGTCTGTTTACATTAGTTTTAAACTTCTGCATGTCTGTTCTGTCGGGGAAACAGGGGGCAGGAAGAGAGTTCCAGAGGCCAGCAGTACGAGGAAAGAAGCTATTTGAGTAGAAGGCTCTCCGACATCTGGGGACCTCCACAGTGTTGGATAAGGAGTAAAAGTCAGCCATTTTTTTAACTTTTTCTTTTTAAAGAAGCCGCTGTTCTGTCCGTTTTACTGGTTAACAGCTCTTTGCAGGTTATTCTTACGATCAAAAATATGCTCCCTCTGCCACATGCTTGCTAGTATATATATATATATATATATATATAACAAACAAACATACTACAGTACCCCACCCAAACGAGGTGATAATGACTGGGAGGAGTATCTTCGTAGAAGAGATACTACCCCCCGCTCCCCGAATTAGACATTGAAAGAGTCCATTACTAATAGAAATAGTATAGCAAACGGAAGCGAGCATTAATAACAGTCATAGTATAGTTTCGGATTCAGACCAATACCTAAATCTCCATTAGTCATAGATTTCGAGCTTGCTTATTCATTGCCGACTTGTTGCCTCCTACGGTTCATGTTTATCCATAATCTTCGATTCATCAGTGCTCAATCCCGTGTAATTACGTAGTTAAAGCAAAAATAAATTATTTTGGACTATTAAAAAGAATTTTCAACGCTATTGATATGGTTTAACCATTCGTTTATTTTTATTATCGCTTATGTTTGAATTCATGTTTTGAAACATGACGTAAATCATAAATCTATAAGAAAATCTAAATAGCTCAGTTCGTAGAACATCAGACTCAAAATCTCAAGGTTTCGGGTTCGATTTCCGGTCATGGCATCCACTTTATTTGTTGGGAATTTATTATTTACTATTAATGCAATATTCTCCATTCTTAAAAGAAGCCAAGATATTTCGATAAGGAAACGTATTTGTTACGTTAAAAAAAAAAAAAAAAAAAATTGTGACGGACAGACAGAGAGAAGATTATGAGTGTAAGTCCCATCCAACCTGCTTCTGATGATGCGTCAACGTGTCCGTCTTCCAGCACCATACAACGAAATACTCCACAGTTCATCTGGAGAACTGGATTTTAAGCTCCGACCTTATGTTTGATCTCGAAATCTTATCCAAATTGTTCACGCATCTCGAGTTTCTCATGATGGGATGCGATTCTTTTCCTACGACATCTTAATATTCAACAAACTCAATACAAATGTTGTTTCGGAATCGCTCATTCTTACATGTTCACTCAATCTCAGTCAAGGTAATGGTAAGATATTGCTTAATGGCACATCAACACTAAGGGTCATTTCATGCCATGAATGTAGAAAGAAAATATCCTTCATTTGAGTCTTAAGTCTGTGGGTCATTTATAGTCATTAGTTAAGAGCTTTGGTATTTTGAATTGTTGTCATTTTGGTGAAGGTTTTTATGCTTCAAGTTCTTTATATCTTCAAATGTTTAATCATGGTTTTTGGTTTGGTTGTTTTGTTTTACGGCATATCAACCCTTTTCGGGTTATTTAATGCTGAATCTGGTCATTTTGGTGAAGGTTTTTATGCTTCAAGTTCTTTATATGTTTAAGTATTTATTCATAGTGTTAGGTTGAGTGAAAGGGGGAGAACGAAGGGAGAGGGAAGAAGAGGGGACGGAGGAAAATTGTTGTTTTTTGTTTTGGATTTTGCAGAATATGATTCAGTTTTGCAAAGGAAAAACAATAAAACATCAATGTTTGGTGCATTTTAAGTCGAGAAGTCAGTAACTTCAGACAGCCTGATTTGGTAGCACCAGTAGGTTCTATTTGACCCATAGATGGGGCCCTTACAGATACTATCACTCCGAGCCAGAGTGGACCAGGGAGCAATGGCAACTAAGGGGCAACTCCACATTTCCCACAGCTCCCAAATGGAGGCCTCACCATTGGGTGTCTTTTAAGGTCATACCCAGGACCGACATCTCAGTCAAAACTGAAATCTCAAATTCATTGCTGGTGCAATGACTCCAAGAACTTTTAGTCTCACTTCTATACATGTTCTAAAACATATTTAGTAAACACTTTGCCCATTATCATAATGTGGCAGAATTGATGATCTTGAGCCAGAACCGAGCGGTGGAGATGGCCCGGACTTACTTCATCCCCGCAGTAAGAGGGTCCGCCTTTGCCTGGCTTGCAGATGGAAAGGAAAATAAGTTTTGGCGTACTAGTTTTCTAGTGAGGATTGAACTCGCAACCTCGAAGTAACAAATCTATTGGTTGCTGCACAATAATACGTGGATTCGCCTTGATGGCAAATAGTGAGCCAGCGGATTTTTTTTTTTTTTCTGATTGGTTAAGCGGAATTAACTGAAGGAAAATCTGCTAATAAAAAGAGAAGAAAGTCAGAAGGTGAAGTGAGGGTCGAGTGAGATTCTGCAATGAGCCGAATTATTTTTCGTTCATTGGAGCTCAAAGTTACAGAGGTTTTTGTGCTTCTACAGGAATTGAACCGAACTGGTTTTTTTTTTTTGTTTACCGTTTGGAGTCAAGTCATAGTTTTCTGAATTCCCATTTTTCACATAAGGTAAGGAACCGATTCTGATTCCAATCAAGTTCCTCAATTACGTAGATATATTCCAGGTGGAGGAAATAATGGTTTCCATTTAGCGTAAAAGCAATACTCTCCCATAAAAGTAATCGAGTACTTTCAGCTTTCAGTATCATAAAAAAAACAAAAATAAATAAATTAATAGTTTTCAAGTAGCAGTTTTATTAGCTCAGTCAGTAGAGTACTGGACGCCAACCACTAGGGTCCGGGCTTCCAATATCTAGCCACACTGATGATTCGTAGAGACAACGAAAAACGTGTCGGGATAACTATATTTCATATAATCTATACAATTATTATTTAAAACGTTTTGATTGGAGGCCCACTTTCATTAGAAATGGTTTATTTGTTCTTTTTATTACTGTTCATAACCTTTACGATTAAACTAGGCTAACTATCTAACCTATGACAATCCCGAGTTGTAGTCAATCTGCATGTCAAATGTATAGGAAATCGTAGTAGTTTCTGAGTTTATAGCAAACATAGACAACTTGTTTATTAAATTGAAATAGGGGTGGGACGTAATGGGTGAAAATTTCAGATTCATGCGAGTAGTATTTTTTTGTGTTCATTTATACATAAATAACACTAAACAATCAAACATTTTGAAAATTTTGCAAAATTCAGAAGGGGTGGGACGTAATGGGTGAAAATTTCAGATTCATGCGAGTAGTATTTTTTTGTGTTCATTTATACATAAATAACACTAAATAATCAAACATTTTGAAAATTTTGCAAAATTCAGACGGTGCAGGCCAAAAATAGCCGTTAGGGCTCCACGGGACTCAAAATCCATCATTTTTAGGTGAAAAAGTGGTTTCATGCGACATTGCAGGTCCTAAAACATCTTCAAAAGCTATGAATGGATATAGATGGTTAAATCTGATATAGTACTTTAATTTAGGACCATTTTCAGGCTGTGAAAGGGTTTTCATGAATGTAAAATAGCCCAAAACTAGTGGCCTGCACCTTCTGAATTTTGCAAAATTTTCAAAATGTTTGATTGTTTAGTGTTATTTATGTATAAATGAACACAAAAAAAAATACCTGCATGAATCTGAAATTTTAACCCATCACGTCCCACCCCTTCTGAATTTTGCAAAATTTTCAAAATGTTTGATTGTTTAGTGTTATTTATGCATAAATGAACACAAAAAAAAAAAAAATACTCGCATAAATCTGAAATTTAACCCATTACGTCCCACCCCTAATTGAAAATAAAACCATTCAAGCAAGCCTTTTATTCATACGTGCGCAATCCAATAGAAAACCAGTGGAATGAATCAGTTATTACATAAAATACGTAGAAATCACAGTAATGTAGAAAACATGAATTTAACATAATGACATCTCTAGCCAGTCACTCTCTACGAGTCAACATGGCCGTCACTCTCTACGAGTCAACATGGCCGTCACTCTCTACGAGTCAACATGGCCGTCACTCTCTACGAGTCAACATGGCCGTCAATCTCTACGAGTCAACATGGCCGTCAATCTCTACGAGTCAACATGGCCGTCAATCTCTACCATTCAACGTGGCCGTCAATCTCTACCATTCAACGTGGCCGTCAATCTCTACCATTCAACGTGGCCGGCACTTCCTACCATTCAACGTGGCCGGCACTTCCTACCATTCAACGTGGCCGGCACTTCCTACCATTCAACGTGGCCGGCACTTCCTACCATTCAACGTGGCCGGCACTTCCTACCATTCAACGTGGCCGGCACTTCCTACCATTCAATGTGGCCGGCACTTCCTACCATTCAATGTGGCCGGCACTTCCTACCATTCAATATGGCCGGCACTTCCTACCATTCAATATGGCCGGCACTTCCTACCATTCAATATGGCTGGCACTTCCTACCATTCAATATGGCCGTCAATTCCTACCATTCAATATGGCCGTCAATTTCTACAAACTATCAAAATTTATGAGATAAGGATTGATAATTTAGACTCTTTGCACTACTATTCTCCTCTTAGTTGTTCTTTTCACGTAACCTGAAACCTTTATGGCCATCTTTTTGGGGAACTCAGACAAAGATTCCTAAGCTTGAAAAGGAGGTTTCAAGTTTGAAAAGGAGGTTTCACCTGAAGAATATCATAGGTTACATTGACCGAAACGTTTTTGTGAATATAACAACCAAGATAAAAAATAGTAGGAACAGTAGTTTGAACACAACAAAATTTACAATGGATATATTGTTTCTCGTTGACTCGGGGGTGAAAATATTCTCCGGATACTTTTCCTAGATAGCTGGTATATCGATCAAGAAAGAGACCACAATTTTTAACATTCTAGTCCACTTATATAAATGGATATTATATTGGAAAAAGTTGTAAATGCAATTGTTATTGTTACATAATGGATGGACGTATGTGAAGAACAATTACATCTGCTAGTATTGATTTAGTATCTAGGTGGACCAGTGCAAAACCTTGCTTGCACTTCTGTTACATAATGGATGGACGTATGTGAAGAATGATTACATCTGCTAGTATGGATTTAGTATCTAGGTCAGGGGCGGGAAACCTTTTCAGAGCGAGGGGCAGATGAGACTTTTGGAAGGAGATCGCGGGCTGGAGTGAAAAACGAAATCTCAGTATTACTATATTTTGTTTACATGAATAAATTGTACAAAAATTGCATTGAACACTCTACAAATCTGATATTTTTCTCAAGAGACTTCTGTATATGATGTTATAAAAGGCGCCGACGAAGAGCCATTTTGGAATCATAAAAAATAATGACGGGAGGAAAGTAGCAAGTTGATCCAGCATTCGTTTTGACACACCTCACATAAGTTCTATGTTTCATGCCCTTTCCTCGTCTCACGTTTCCTCTTTGCCTCTCTTTCTCTTTTGCCTCTCTTTCTCTTTTTCTATTTTTATCTCAGACCAAGGATTTGAAATTAATAGTTAAAGAAGAATGAAACATACATGCATCATCACTCGCTGATATTTATACATTTTTATCCCATTGTAAATCTTAATTGAAACCTACTTTTACGTCTATGTCACAAAATGATATGAGTTTTACTGGGAGGTCCGCGGGCTGGATTGCAATAATAAAGCATAGCAGGGTGGTGGGCCGGACGCTAACTCTTCGCGGGCCTGAGGTTGCCCCGCCCCTGATCTAGATGGACCAGTGCAAGTTATCTTGACACAAAATCTAAAAAACAAGTTTGCTCTCGGACTAAAAGAATAAACAAGCCTGAACTAAGGTTGGGGTTCAGGGAAAGGTCAGACATAAATGTGTTGTGACTGGTTTTGCCTCCTTGAGTGACATCACGATATCGTGTAAAAGAAATACGTTTTTTAGGAATCTGTTTTGGAAAACTGACGAGCAGATGTGAATTAGGAATGTAATTCAAAAAAAAAAAAAAAAAAAGAAAATGTGGATTAAATTCCTAAAAGAGTTGAGAGCGACTGGTCTGCCCACTCTTCCTCCTTTCACTGTAACTAAGTAGAATTTAAGAACAATGTTGGCCTCTCAATTTAATGCGTACAATGTTGGCCTCTCAATTTAATGCGTGACATTTAATCGCATGACACGAAAATCTCTCCAAAATAAACAACTATTTGAACTCGGTCGCGTTGCGTCTTTCTCCTTTCTGTGCATGAAAAAAATGCTTGATTTCAAACGCACTACAACGATGACGAAATGCAGCGCACCAGACGGTGATGACGAAATGCAGCGCACCAGACAGTGATGACGAAATGCAGCGCACCAGACAGTGATGACGAAATGCAGCGCACCAGACAGTGATGACGAAATGCAGCGCACCAGACAGTGATGACGAAATGCAGCGCACCAGACAGTGATGACGAAATGCAGCGCACCAGACAGTGATGACGAAATGCAGCGCACCAGACAGTGATGACGAAATGCAGCGCACCAGACAGTGATGACGAAATGCAGCGCACCAGACAGTGATGACGAAATGCAGCGCACCAGACAGTGATGACGAAATGCAGCGCACCAGACAGTGATGACGAAATGCAGCGCACCAGACAGTGATGACGAAATGCAGCGCACCAGACAGTGATGACGAAATGCAGCGCACCAGACAGTGATGACGAAATGCAGCGCACCAGACAGTGATGACGAAATGCAGCGCACCAGACAGTGATGACGAAATGCAGCGCACCAGACAGTGATGGTGATGACGAAATGCAGCGCACCAGACAGTGATGGTGATGACGAAATGCAGCGCACCAGACAGTGATGGTGATGACGAAATGCAGCGCACCAGACAGTGATGGTGATGACGAAATGCAGCGCACCAGACAGTGATGGTGATGACGAAATGCAGCGCACCAGACAGTGATGGTGATGACGAAATGCAGCGCACCAGACAGTGATGGCGATGACGAAATGCAGCGCACCAGACAGTGATGGTGATGACGAAATGCAGCGCACCTGACAGTGATGGCGAAATGCAGCGCACCAGACAGTGATGGTGATGACGAAATGCAGCGCACCAGACAGTGATGACGAAATGCAGCGCACCAGACAGTGATGGTGATGACGAAATGCAGCGCACCAGACAGTGATGGTGATGACGAAATGCAGCGCACCAGACAGTGATGGTGATGACGAAATGCAGCGCACCAGACAGTGATGGTGATGACGAAATGCAGCGCACCAGACAGTGATGGTGATGACGAAATGCAGCGCACCAGACAGTGATGGTGATGACGAAATGCAGCGCACCAGACAGTGATGGTGATGACGAAATGCAGCGCACCAGACAGTGATGGTGATGACGAAATGCAGCGCACCAGACAGTGATGGTGATGACGAAATGCAGCGCACCAGACAGTGATGGTGATGACGAAATGCAGCGCACCAGACAGTGATGGCGATGACGAAATGCAGCGCACCAGACAGTGAAGACGAAATGCAGCGCACCAGACAGTGAAGACGAAATGCAGCGCACCAGACAGTGATGACGAAATGCAGCGCACCAGACAGTGATGGTGATGACGAAATGCAGCGCACCAGACAGTGAAGACGAAATGCAGCGCACCAGACAGTGAAGACGAAATGCAGCGCACCAGACAGTGAAGACGAAATGCAGCGCACCAGACAGTGATGACGAAATGCAGCGCACCAGACAGTGATGGTGATGACGAAATGCAGCGCACCAGACAGTGATGACGAAATGCAGCGCACCAGACAGTGATGACGAAATGCAGCGCACCAGACAGTGATGACGAAATGCAGCGCACCAGACAGTGATGACGAAATGCAGCGCACCAGACAGTGATGACGAAATGCTGCGCACCAGACAGTGATGACGAAATGCAGCGCACCAGACAGTGATGACGAAATGCAGCGCACCAGACAGTGATGACGAAATGCAGCGCACCAGACAGTGAAGACGAAATGCAGCGCACCAGACAGTGATGACGAAATGCAGCGCACCAGACAGTGATGGTGATGACGAAATGCAGCGCACCAGACAGTGATGGTGATGACGAAATGCAGCGCACCAGACAGTGATGGTGATGACGAAATGCAGCGCACCAGACAGTGATGGTGATGACGAAATGCAGCGCACCAGACAGTGATGGTGATGACGAAATGCAGCGCACCAGACAGTGATGGCGATGACGAAATGCAGCGCACCAGACAGTGATGGCGATGACGAAATGCAGCGCACCAGACAGTGATGGCGATGACGAAATGCAGCGCACCTGACAGTGATGGCGAAATGCAGCGCACCAGACAGTGATGGTGATGACGAAATGCAGCGCACCAGACAGTGATGACGAAATGCAGCGCACCAGACAGTGATGGTGATGACGAAATGCAGCGCACCAGACAGTGATGGTGATGACGAAATGCAGCGCACCAGACAGTGATGGTGATGACGAAATGCAGCGCACCAGACAGTGATGGTGATGACGAAATGCAGCGCACCAGACAGTGATGGTGATGACGAAATGCAGCGCACCAGACAGTGATGGCGATGACGAAATGCAGCGCACCAGACAGTGATGGTGATGACGAAATGCAGCGCACCTGACAGTGATGGCGAAATGCAGCGCACCAGACATTGATGGTGATGACGAAATGCAGCGCACCAGACAGTGATGGTGATGACGAAATGCAGCGCACCAGACAGTGATGGTGATGACGAAATGCAGCGCACCAGACAGTGATGGTGATGACGAAATGCAGCGCACCAGACAGTGATGGTGATGACGAAATGCAGCGCACCAGACAGTGATGGTGATGACGAAATGCAGCGCACCAGACAGTGATGGCGATGACGAAATGCAGCGCACCAGACAGTGAAGACGAAATGCAGCGCACCAGACAGTGAAGACGAAATGCAGCGCACCAGACAGTGATGACGAAATGCAGCGCACCAGACAGTGATGGTGATGACGAAATGCAGCGCACCAGACAGTGAAGACGAAATGCAGCGCACCAGACAGTGAAGACGAAATGCAGCGCACCAGACAGTGAAGACGAAATGCAGCGCACCAGACAGTGATGACGAAATGCAGCGCACCAGACAGTGATGGTGATGACGAAATGCAGCGCACCAGACAGTGATGGTGATGACGAAATGCAGCGCACCAGACAGTGATGGTGATGACGAAATGCAGCGCACCAGACAGTGATGGTGATGACGAAATGCAGCGCACCAGACAGTGATGGTGATGACGAAATGCAGCGCACCAGACAGTGATGGTGATGACGAAATGCAGCGCACCAGACAGTGATGGTGATGACGAAATGCAGCGCACCAGACAGTGATGGCGATGACGAAATGCAGCGCACCAGACAGTGATGGTGATGACGAAATGCAGCGCACCTGACAGTGATGGCGAAATGCAGCGCACCAGACAGTGATGGTGATGACGAAATGCAGCGCACCAGACAGTGATGACGAAATGCAGCGCACCAGACAGTGATGGTGATGACGAAATGCAGCGCACCAGACAGTGATGGTGATGACGAAATGCAGCGCACCAGACAGTGATGGTGATGACGAAATGCAGCGCACCAGACAGTGATGGTGATGACGAAATGCAGCGCACCAGACAGTGATGGTGATGACGAAATGCAGCGCACCAGACAGTGATGGTGATGACGAAATGCAGCGCACCAGACAGTGATGGTGATGACGAAATGCAGCGCACCAGACAGTGATGGCGATGACGAAATGCAGCGCACCAGACAGTGATGGCGATGACGAAATGCAGCGCACCAGACAGTGATGGCGATGACGAAATGCAGCGCACCAGACAGTGATGGCGATGACGAAATGCAGCGCACCAGACAGTGATGGCGATGACGAAATGCAGCGCACCAGACAGTGATGGCGATGACGAAATGCAGCGCACCAGACAGTGATGGCGATGACGAAATGCAGCGCACCAGACAGTGATGGCGATGACGAAATGCAGCGCACCTGACAGTGATGGCGAAATGCAGCGCACCAGACAGTGATGGTGATGACGAAATGCAGCGCACCAGACAGTGATGACGAAATGCAGCGCACCAGACAGTGATGGTGATGACGAAATGCAGCGCACCAGACAGTGATGGTGATGACGAAATGCAGCGCACCAGACAGTGATGGTGATGACGAAATGCAGCGCACCAGACAGTGATGGTGATGACGAAATGCAGCGCACCAGACAGTGATGGTGATGACGAAATGCAGCGCACCAGACAGTGATGGTGATGACGAAATGCAGCGCACCAGACAGTGATGGTGATGACGAAATGCAGCGCACCAGACAGTGATGGTGATGACGAAATGCAGCGCACCAGACAGTGATGGTGATGACGAAATGCAGCGCACCAGACAGTGATGGTGATGACGAAATGCAGCGCACCAGACAGTGATGGTGATGACGAAATGCAGCGCACCAGACAGTGATGGCGATGACGAAATGCAGCGCACCAGACAGTGATGGCGATGACGAAATGCAGCGCACCAGACAGTGATGGCGATGACGAAATGCAGCGCACCAGACAGTGATGGCGATGACGAAATGCAGCGCACCAGACAGTGATGGCGATGACGAAATGCAGCGCACCAGACAGTGATGGCGATGACGAAATGCAGCGCACCAGACAGTGATGGCGATGACGAAATGCAGCGCACCAGACAGTGATGGCGATGACGAAATGCAGCGCACCAGACAGTGATGGCGATGACGAAATGCAGCGCACCAGACAGTGATGGCGATGACGAAATGCAGCGCACCAGACAGTGATGGCGATGACGAAATGCAGCGCACCAGACAGTGATGGCGATGACGAAATGCAGCGCACCAGACAGTGATGGCGATGACGAAATGCAGCGCACCAGACAGTGATGGCGATGACGAAATGCAGCGCACCAGACAGTGATGGCGATGACGAAATGCAGCGCACCAGACAGTGATGGCGATGACGAAATGCAGCGCACCAGACAGTGATGGCGATGACGAAATGCAGCGCACCAGACAGTGATGGCGATGACGAAATGCAGCGCACCAGACAGTGATGGCGATGACGAAATGCAGCGCACCAGACAGTGATGGCGATGACGAAATGCAGCGCACCAGACAGTGATGGCGATGACGAAATGCAGCGCACCAGACAGTGATGGCGATGACGAAATGCAGCGCACCAGACAGTGATGGCGATGACGAAATGCAGCGCACCAGACAGTGATGGCGATGACGAAATGCAGCGCACCAGACAGTGATGGCGATGACGAAATGCAGCGCACCAGACAGTGATGGCGATGACGAAATGCAGCGCACCAGACAGTGATGGCGATGACGAAATGCAGCGCACCAGACAGTGATGGCGATGACGAAATGCAGCGCACCAGACAGTGATGGCGATGACGAAATGCAGCGCACCAGACAGTGATGGCGATGACGAAATGCAGCGCACCAGACAGTGATGGCGATGACGAAATGCAGCGCACCAGACAGTGATGGCGATGACGAAATGCAGCGCACCAGACAGTGATGGCGATGACGAAATGCAGCGCACCAGACAGTGATGGCGATGACGAAATGCAGCGCACCAGACAGTGATGGCGATGACGAAATGCAGCGCACCAGACAGTGATGGCGATGACGAAATGCAGCGCACCAGACAGTGATGGCGATGACGAAATGCAGCGCACCAGACAGTGATGGCGATGACGAAATGCAGCGCACCAGACAGTGATGGCGATGACGAAATGCAGCGCACCAGACAGTGATGGCGATGACGAAATGCAGCGCACCAGACAGTGATGGCGATGACGAAATGCAGCGCACCAGACAGTGATGGCGATGACGAAATGCAGCGCACCAGACAGTGATGGCGATGACGAAATGCAGCGCACCAGACAGTGATGGCGATGACGAAATGCAGCGCACCATACAGTGATGGCGATGACGAAATGCAGCGCACCAGACAGTGATGGCGATGACGAAATGCAGCGCACCATACAGTGATGGCGATGACGAAATGCAGCGCACCAGACAGTGATGGCGATGACGAAATGCAGCGCACCAGACAGTGATGGCGATGACGAAATGCAGCGCACCAGACAGTGATGGCGATGACGAAATGCAGCGCACCAGACAGTGATGGCGATGACGAAATGCAGCGCACCAGACAGTGATGGCGATGACGAAATGCAGCGCACCAGACAGTGATGGCGATGACGAAATGCAGCGCACCAGACAGTGATGGCGATGACGAAATGCAGCGCACCAGACAGTGATGGCGATGACGAAATGCAGCGCACCAGACAGTGATGGCGATGACGAAATGCAGCGCACCAGACAGTGATGGCGATGACGAAATGCAGCGCACCAGACAGTGATGGCGATGACGAAATGCAGCGCACCAGACAGTGATGGCGATGACGAAATGCAGCGCACCAGACAGTGATGGCGATGACGAAATG